>BQNB010054519.1:0-24702 GCA_026074375.1 Tanacetum coccineum
AAAAGGATAATCTTTTAGGTTTACCCACTTTTATAGAAGTTTTACCAAAAACTCAAACAGATTGACTCTTTTAGTGTGCTACTAAATCTTTTGTAATTTGTAGTCCTTAACGATCAGGATATTTAGAATATTGAGTGAACTCTGTGTTCCATTCAGGTTTACTTACATCCGTGTGCTTCACGGTCGTTGTTAATGGATATAAGCTAGGCTACTGTTGGTTAATCTGATCAGTATCACGAGTTAGTTCCAAAACTGTACTTTTTGAAATGTTGAACAGATATATACTTGTTTGATGAACACGTTTCACACTCTTCTCCTTTACCCAGTACTCCTAACCTCTTTCTCGTCATATAGATTACAAATTTATACAAAATGACGTCTATATCATATGAAAATTACATTGTTTCATGTTGTAGTTTTACATTCACCAGGTCCAGCTTGTAACAAACTTATGTTGCAGTTTTACATTAACCTTTCTCAGATATACATAAATCTTATACGTATTAGAATAAGCGATAAACTAAAATATACAAAAACACCAAGAAACACTAGAAGACAGGTCAACCACACATTCATACCAAATACTAATCAACAACAATCTGAAATGTATTTCGTTTTTACGTAACATTTCCTTTGTAGTACCCAAAGAAAAAACCACATCTGGTTATTGTGAGTCATAGAATAATTACATCATGGAAAATTTCTTACCTTTCCACCAAAAATTCTATCAAATATTTTTTCGCGTGCTGGTTTTGATGTTGGTTGCAATGAATTATTGAATTTCTCTTGTAAAGTCAGCACAGACTCCAGACTGACCAAAACCTCAGCCATGGTAGGGCGTTGATCTAGATCTCCATGCAAACATGCCTCTGCAGTTGGAACCTCAAATAATACCCCAAATGCATACACATCACTCTTCCGTGTCAGCTTTCCAGTATAGCAATAATCAGGATCTGAATACCCAAAAGTGCCTTTTATAGCATCTGACTCTATGTAAGTCTGTTTCCTTGGAACTATCATCGCCAACCCAAGGTCTGCAATTTTGGCGGTCAAGCTTTCATCTAACAAAACATTTGAGCTCTTAATATCGCGATGTATAACCCCGACCTCAATCCCTGTGTGAAGGTAGTGCAACCCATGACCGGCATGTATGCAGATATTGAGTCGCTGAAGCCAAGAAAGAGGAGTAACAAGTTTATGTAGATGATCATATAGTGATCCATTGGGTATATATTCATATACAAGGATCATCTCTTCTCCCTGATTACAATAACCAATTAAAGATGCAATATTACAGTGCCGAAAAGTAGAAAGCATCTCAACTTCGGACCACAACTCATCTGCTCCTTGATTGTATGTGGAATCCATCCTTTTAATTGCAGCAACCACAAGACTCGATCCATTAGAAACATTACCTTTGTAAACTTTTCCAGAACGTCCTTTCCCAACTACTAATGTCTCATCAAAGTTATTTATTGCTAACTGAATCTCGTGAAATTTGTATTGAAGGCATGGTTGTGTCCTTTTTATGGAGGAGTATGACGAGGAATCGGCGGGGGAGGGGAAGGAGGTAGATGGTTCAGACAAATTCTCTAGTGTTTTCGATGCGATAGTCCAGACTACCATCTGGTCCATATGGCGATACAGAAACAACATCCTTTTCTCTATTAAGGACCCTCCAAAGACCTCATCATCAATGACGTTAAGACATTTTCATTCAATTGGATTTCTAGTAGATGTAAAAAATACTCTTTAAATTGGATAGAGTGGTTTGATTACCCTTGTAACGCTCTATCCCCCTCTTGTAGTCTTATCTAGCATCTTGCTAGTTTTTTCTTTTATATTAACCGCCGTTCTAAAAAAAATGATATGTAACTCAAATTGCAATTTTTTCTTAAATGTAAGTAAATTTGCATCTCTAATTTAACCTATGTTGCATTTGGTTATAGAAATAGATATCCTCTATTTCCAGAATTTATATGATGATCAAGTGTACACATTGATGCATTGTCAATTCGACCTGAAACAATATAGTTTTACCTCCAATAATTGTAAGCAATGAAAATTAATACGGAGTATATAAGTTTTATTTCTATATAAGTTTTAGCTCAATTATGAGTGAAGATTAGCGTACTTGGCATTGAAGTGCGGCTTCAAGCGCCCTTACAATCTCCGTAATTGATGGACGTTCATCACGGTCTAGCTTCAAACATTGATACGCAATTTTAGAAAAAACATCCATGGAATGTAGATCTATCTAATCCCTTATTGTTTCTAAAACAATTTGAATTATTGTATTTCCTTTATACGATTGTCGAGTCAATCCTACTAAAGGCCGATGCTTATTGTCGGCCATACACAACCTCCCACACATTACTTCACACAACACAACACCAAAAGAATATATATCAGACTCTTTAGTTAAGAACCATGTCTCCGTATATAATGGGTCACAATATCCATGCGTTCCTACAGGGTGGGATATGAGAAATGTATTTTTTTGATTTTTTTAACAGCAATATGTATATATAAACAAAAGCAACTTAGCAAGAAGCTAGAAGATAAAGGAAGAATGATCAGTTACAACGGGTATTACACGGATTATCAAACCATTCAATCCAATTAAGCCTAATCGATCTACCTCTTTTCTTTTTTTTTTCTTTTATTTTTTTTTTTTTTTTTCTTTTTTTTTTTTTTTCTTTTTTTTTTTTTTTTATAGAGGGGGAGGGGGGGGGGGGGGGGGGGGGGGGGGGGGGGGGGGGTGGGGGGGGGGGGGGGGGGGGGGGGGGAAATCCAATTTATGAGCGAGCTTTGATATCATGAGGGATAAGATCCTTTGAGGGACGTTTAAGGGAGAAAGACATGTCGTTCCGAAACCTCCAAAGGAACCAAATGGTTGATTGAACTACCGTATCAAAAAAAGCCACAAGATGATTCGGCATTTTTTTGATTGGCAGGGCCAAATTTGGAAAGGCCGAAATCTGAGATCTTTGGATTCCAATTTTCCTCTAGCAAGATGTTCGTTGTTGGGTCTGACCAGGAGCATGAAGATACTCCAACCCACGAGCCGCCCCATATGCATATCTTGTGTTGGGTTGGGCTTCCAGATGATTTGAGCATTGGGTTTTATACTAGAGAAAGAGAAGTGACGATTTCATGCACAATCAGATAAAAACCGTTAGCCTTACCGTGGGGACGGACCCCACGGTTAGACTCCGGCGTGAAAGTAAGTAAATATGTAGAGAGAGAAAGTATGAGAGTGTAGAGTGAGAAAATCATACTGTTCATTGTGTCAGAGGGTCCCTTTTTATAGGCGAACGAAATATTAGGGTTTCTTAATATTTTGCATGTTTCGTTAGTGGCCGGAGAGGGTCCCTTGTCAGACAAGGTACCGCAATAACTGTGCTTTCCGAGGACGGAAGAACCCTAAAGTTAGGTCCGCGTCTATTTGCTGGGTCCGGGTTGTAACCAATGCAGGAGTGGGTTTAGTTTCGGCCCATGACTACTCAGTTGGGCCAAGGAGCCTAAGTGTCAATGTGGCCCAAGCCCGGGGGCTTCGTATACCTATTATACGTCATCAAGTCCCCCCAGTCTAGTATGATACTGCCTGCGGACCATGTTTCGCGTGCGGTAATCAGTGCTAGACTTCAGGTTCATTGCTAACGAGTTGCCGCCTTCCGCGGTCATGTACTTTCTCCGCGACGCTTTCTTACTGAGTTGGTGACGTGTAGGTGACGTGTACCAACACTATCCTTTTACCTTTTGACTGACGTGACATTTTTACAGCTGTTAAACGGTTTCCCAGGCGATCCCCTACTGTTGATCAAGTGAGTGGGTTACACGTGTCGTAATCTGGCTATGGGTCGAAATAAATATACCAAGGGTATAAATACCCCCCCCCTTTTTTACTGTTCCTTATTCCACAGCTCTACTTTTCACCATTGTTGATTTCTTCGAGCTTTTCATCTTTATTATACATAAACACACGTCTTTCTTTTTAAGGTCTCTTCGAACTTCAGGTTTGCACTTTTCCTCATCCATCTTTCCAAATGGCTAAATCTGTTGCTAAATACTCTATTATGACCCAAGAAATGGTAGATAGCTTTTGTGAGGCCTTTTATATTCCGGTCGGGGTGCATCCTATGGCTCCAGGGCGTGATAAGACCATTATCCAGTTTCCGGCCGGTAAAGTAGGCGTATATACTAGGATTTTTTATTATTGCGGTTATAGGATTCCGTTCACTAAATTTTTTATGGTCGTACTCAAATACTTCCGTATACATATTTCCCAACTGTCGCCCTTTGGTGCGGCCCGGGTATCCCATTTTGAGGTTCTGACGCGTGTTCTTAACCTTGCGTCGTCCGTCACCGTGTTCCGCGCCTTTTACACCCGTTCGTATAGCGATGGGTTGTTTTCTTTTGCCAAGCGCTCTACCACAACTCCGTCCTGCTTTATAAAACCTCCGGATTCCATTAAAAGCTGGACTGGTCATTTTTTCTGGGTTGATTTTTATGCCTTTCCTTTCTTCCCCTTTCCCCCCCCCCCCCCCCAAATTTCGACTTTATTATACGGGGTGGGCTTCCTAAAAAAGATCCGCTCCCCTTCTTACTGCGCGTCAAGAGGAGACCGTCAGGCTTCTTGAGAGCCATAAAGCTCCTTTTCGTCGATACCCGGAGTGCTTTTTATGCCAGGTGGGCTTGAGCAAGTATTACCCTTTTGACGACAATTCTTATCCGGCTTATGAGTATTCCAATGGATCGGGTGGGTGTTATTTCTTTTTTGTGGCGGCGTTTCTTCTTTTTTTATTATTATTATAAGTCCTGATCATTTGGTGTTTCTCTTGCAGATATGGGTTTGTTGGATTTCATTCAGACTGCTGACCCTCGGAAGGTCCGGGCGGTAGAGGTTCAGAAGGGGGCTGATCAGGTGACGTTGCTGGAGAGCACCAAAGATTGTTTTATGCCTCTGGTCATTCCCGCCGCTGGGGGTAGCAGCTCTGCTGCGGCTGCGGAGGTTCCCGTTCTGACTGAGGAAAGGCAGGAGGATGTAGCCCCGGAGGACGCCTATCTGAATTTGGCGGATCCGGATGAGGATGCCATTGCGGTCAGGCAGGGTGAGGAAAGGGTTGTTTCGGAACAGCCTAAAAAGGTTAAAAGGAGAAGATTGGTGAAGCAAAGCGACGCTCTTCCTGCTAAGAAGTTGAGGATGGACCATCCTTCCCTTGCTTCCGGTACTGGTGGCAAAACTCTTGCTAATTTGGAGCAGATTATGCCGGAAGGCTCTCATTTGTTGGCCCGGGAACAGCCTGTTGCCCCTTCTGTTGTTCTTCCTTCTCAAGAAGGTGAAGGCTTTGTAGATTTATCTGCCCAAGGGAGCTTCCAGATCCTTGCTACTGCGGAGAGGTATACATACTTACTTTTAAATGCTACCTGATTTTTCCTGATTTTCCTTAGTCATTCATTTTTGTTCGTCTTTTCAGTTCCGGTACTTTGAGTGCTCCGGTGGATATTGCTGCTGCTGCTACAACTTACACCAGGCCTGCTACGGCTTCTAAAGCCGCGACGGATGTCGGTCCTTCCCATCCTGAGGAATCTGAGAGTTCGGATGACTCTTTTTATGAGATTCCTAATGTGGATCCTGCTATGGCGAAGCGTTGGTATGTTCCTAAGTGGAACATTACCAATGATTCTCTACTGGACGATGCTTTTTCCTGCCACACTTTAGTGGACCGCGTTGCTCCTCCTTCCTTTTTCTCTGATCTCCGTACAATGGGCTATTGTCAATTGTTTACAGAGTTTAATGTGGGGGCAGCGCGGCAAATATGCCTGGGGTCGGAGGTGAGATCACACATAGAGCATGAACTAGAGCTGAAAGAAAAACTTAGAGCTAAATATGCTGCACGTGGTAAGTTGTTGGAAGAGAGGGACTTGGAGATCCTTGAGTTAAAGTGTAAGCTAGCGGAGAAGGAGACTGAGGCCGCGGAGGTTATCCGTCTCCGTGATCAAGTCTCTTCGCTATCCGAGGATAAGTCTGCTTAGACTGCGGAGGTGTCTGTGCTGAAGGTTACTATTGCACAGAAGGATCATGACATCTCCTTGCTTGACTCCCATGCCACTTCTCTTGCGTCCGGACTGGAAAATGCTAAAGTGGCCTGTACCTAGGCCGGGGACAAGATTATCTCCTTGACGTCGGAACGGGATAGGCTTATCTCTGAGTATGTCCATATATTTTGTTCCGTATGTATTTTTTACTTTTGTTTATGCGTCGTTTAGAAAATTATTTAAATAAGGTTTTCTTGTTTTTGTAGGTTTCTTCTCTGCATGCCGGCTTTCAAGATTTCAAGAAAAAGATGGAGGTGCAGCAGGAGGAGCAGGCCCAGGAACTATACAACCGTGTGGCTGAGCTTGAGGCGCACGTAATGGATGTCTCCGGGCGTCTGGAGGGGGAATTTTATCCCACCTACTTGACTACATTGGCCGGACGAAGGTGGTTGCTGGCCCATGGAGTACAGCTTGCTCTCCTCAAGTGTTTAAAGTCTTCTGAGTATCAAGGTATTCTGGGTCACGCTTTAGGCCGGGCCGTTGACTTTGGTATGCAGGCGGGTTTGGAGGCTGGTCATAAGCATGGGTCTACCAGGAGGAGTCTTTCTGTGGTTGATGCTTACAACCCGGAGGCTGCCAAAGCAAATTATATTGACGCGGTTAAAGCCCTTGAGGACGTAGACTTCCCTTTGGTGAACCTATTGAAGTCTAAGAAGGATGCGGGGATGGATGAGTACCTGGATTGTTTTCTGCTGGACGGGCCTGCTGCTGACCTCCCGGAAGCCGTGCACTTACAGTCGTGCCTTGAACAGCTCACGGTTCCCATCTACCACGTTGGTGACAAGACGATTGTTGGAGAAACCTGCCTATCCTTTGCGTTGATGAACGTTCATAACCGCGCCGAGGGGGCAAAGAAACATGCCGTAGCTCTCCGCAAGCTTATGATTGATATAGTCTCTGATCCTTTGTCTTCCCAGACTTGGGTGGGTGAGGCTAGTACTTCTGCGGCCCCTCTCTCCGTCGAGGATTATCAGGAAGAAGACACGGACGAAGCCCTGGGA
The DNA here is from genome assembly GCA_026074375.1 of Tanacetum coccineum. Taxonomy (NCBI): domain Eukaryota; kingdom Viridiplantae; phylum Streptophyta; class Magnoliopsida; order Asterales; family Asteraceae; genus Tanacetum; species Tanacetum coccineum. Next base: position 7,104 of record BQNB010054519.1, read on the forward strand.
AGTGTTGTTGCCATGCCTCAGCTGGAGGCTCCTTATCTTTAGGTTTATACTCACGCCGTGACCGTATGTGGTCTTCTGTGACGGCTAGTTGTAAGTTAAACACTTGAATTTTCTCCTTTTTTGTATGTTGTGGCCGCGTGTGGCTATATTTGTTTGCGGCCCGTATGTAATATTTAACATTTGCTTTTGTACCGCGGCCGTGTGTTGGCTTTTTTGTTGCGGTTTTTAACTTGTCACGTTAGACGTGTGTTTTATGTGGATGCTAGTGCGTCCGTCTTATAACAAAGGTATTTCTCACGTGTTATAATGCTGCTATCTTTTTTATTATTACTGTTGTACGTTCGTAATAGATAGTCTTATGAATATTTGTGGGTTATTCTCCCGGTGTTGGGTTTGCAATACCTCTTACACACCTAAGTCAATTTTGAGGTTGCTCAGCCTTTATTACACGGGGTAACATGTTCGCGGAGTGTGGCTCCCTGCGTGCGCGTCTTGACAATTAACATAACTTTGCAAAGTAAATAATTTTAGGAATTTAAATTTGTGAGGGTAGCTAATCCCCACTTTTTTTATTAAAATTCAAAAGACATTACAAAATAAGGAAAATTAAAACATTGCCCTCCGGAGTATCATACGTGTCGGGCGGGTGCTTACACTTCATGCATATAACATTTTTTAAGGTTACAAATATTCTATGTCCGCGGAAGTTCGTTTCCTTGGCAATCCTTAAGCTTGTATGCTCCTCTTCCTAATGATTCTGTGACCTTATATGGTCCTTCCCATTTAGGCCAAAGTTTACCTCCGTCTTTGCCGTGACTTGCATCATTGTTACGGTAGACCATGTCCCCCGGTTTGAAACTTGTGCCGCGAACTTTAGAGTTGTAGTATTTTTCCATTTTAGCTTTGCTTTTTGCTTCTTGAATTGCTGCTTGCTCTTTTTTTCCTCTATGAGGTCCAAATTTATTTCCAAGGCTTCATCATTCTTTATCAAGTCTATTTCCGCAGTCCGGAGTGTTGGCATGCCTATTTCCGCTGGTATGACCGCTTCCGTGCCGTATGTTAGTGAAAATGATGTCTCTCCGTTGCTTGACTTGATCATTGTGCGGTGTGCCCATAATACATGTGAGAGTTCCCCCATCCAGTCTTTGCTTCTTTCGTCCAACCGAGCCATGATTCCTTCCCCCAAACTCCTGTTTGCTCTTTCCACCAAACCATTTATTTGTGGGTGTTTCACGGAGGCGAAGCACTGGCAGATGCTTAGTTTCTCGCACCAGTCTTTGAATGGGTTTTCAAAAATTGTTTTCCATTATCTGATACAATCTCCCCAGGTAGGCCGAATCCGCAGACGATGTTATCCCATACGAACTTCTTTACTTGATTTCCCGTTATAGTCGCGACAGGCTTGGCCTCAATCCATTTGGTGAAGTAATCAATGGCAACAATTAGAAACTTGACTTTGCCTGGACCTTCCGGGAAAGGTCCGGCTATATCGATCCCCCACTTATAGAATGGCCATGGAGACGTGATGGGGGTTAAGTTTTGTTGCGGATTTTTTGGGATAGGGCGATGGATTTTCGCAATCATTACACTCTCTTATTAGCTTCCATGCATCTACGTGCATTGTTGGCCAATAATATCCTGTCCGGATGGCCTTAGAGACTACAGACCTAGGACTGGAGTGCATGCTGCAGGATCCTTCATGTATTTCTCTAAGGACATAATTGGCTTGAAGTGGTCCGACGCACCAGAGCCAAGGTCCCAAAAAAGACTTTTTGTATAAAGTTTCGTTGATCACGGTATACCTTGATGCCTTGTGACATACCACTCTTGCTTTCTTTTTATCCTCTGGAAGGATTTCTTTTGTGAGGTACTTATATACGGGTGTCATCCACGTGTGTCCTTCCTCCTCTACTATGGCTAGGACTTCCTTCTCATTTATGGACTTTTCCTTCAGTTCTTCCATAAGTACTTGCTTACTTAGATGCGCGAAGCTTGTAGATTCAATTTTGCTTAGGGCGTCCGCCTTTTTGTTTTTGCTCCGCGGCACTTGCTTGATGGAAAATTCCTTAAAATTGCTTGTGAGCCCTTTTACCTTTTCCAAGTACTGAACCATGCCTGCTTCTTTTGCTACATAAGAACCATTTACCTGGTTGGCTACAAGCCGTGAGTCCACGTTTGCTTGAAGGTTTTTTACACCCATTTGTTCTGCGATCCGGAGACCGGCTATTAACGCTTCATACTCAGCTTCATTGTTTGTGGCCTCAAACCTAAACCTCACGGCATATGTGAACTCAACCCCTTCTGGGTTGGTTAGTATTAGTCCGGCTCCGGAACCATCTATATAAGATGATCCATCTATAAAAAGGGTCTAAGGTTCCGGTATTTCCTCTGGTTCTGTCATGGGTACATCCGGGGATTCTTCCTCTGGCCGTTCCACAATAAAATCCGCTAGTATTTGTCCTTTGATTGATGCCCTCGGCCTGTATTGGATGTCATATCCTTCTAGTTCAAACTTCTACTTTAGCATCCTCCCACTGATTTCTGAGTTTGACAATAGTTGCTTTATCGGCTGATCCGTGATTACAACGATTGCGTGTGCTTGGAAGTATCTTTTCAGCCGCTTGCTTACACTGAGCAAAGCTAACACCAATTTTTCTATGGGGTTGTAGTTGATCTCCGGCCCTCGTAGGGTGCGGCTCACAAAGTATATTGGTATTTGTTTGCCTTCCCTTTCTGTCATTAACACTGCACTGATGGCTTCCTTGGCCGCGGCTAAATATATTATTAACTCCTCCTTTTCCTTAGGTACGGTTAGCATTGGGAGTTCTGCGATGAGCTTCTTCATTTGTTTGAAAGATGCTTCGGCCTCCTGAGTCTATTGGAAGTCACTCTTTTTTGTGCATTTTTTCAAGGTTTTGAAGAAAGGCAGTGATTTTTCGGCTGACTTTGACAAAAACCTGTTTAAACTTGCTAGTTTCCCATTCAGCTTTTGCACGTCCTTGAGGAATATCGGAGATGGCATTCTAAGGACTGCATCGGCCTTGTCCGGACATACTTTGAGTCCGTCAGTATTCACTTTGTAGCCCAAGAACATCCCCTCTTGCATTCCAAAGGAGCATTTTTTTGGATTTAGCTTCATGTTTATTTGCCGGAGAGTTTTGAATGTTTATGCTATGTCGCGGATAATTTCTTCTTCTGTGCGGCTTTTTATGACCAAGTCATCGACATATACCTTCAGGTTGAGCCCGATTTGTCATTGGAATGCCTTGTCTACCAAACGCTGATAGGTCGCTCTGGCATTTTTTAAGCCAAACGACATCTTTGAATAACAAAATATCCCTTGATTTGTGATAAATGCCGTTTTTTCCTCATCCTCCTTTGCCATTTTTATTTGGTGATACCCCTTGTACGCGTCCAGGAAACATTTAAAGGGGTATCCGCAGAGAGATTCTACTTTCCAATCTATCTCCGACAATGGGTAACCATCCTGAGGACATGCTTTGTTTAGATCTTTAAAATCTACACACATTCGCCAACTTCCATCGTGTTTCTTGACCATGACTGGGTTAGATAGCCAGTTGTGATAATGGACTTCTTTCATTATTTCGGCATCTACCAACTTTTCTACTTCTTCCTGGATTGCTTTGTTCCTTTCCGGTGCTAGCCCCCTCTTCTTTTGTCTGATAGGTGAACACCCTTCACGGTCATTTAGACGGTGCTCCGCACGGTGTCGTGGAACGCCCGTCATGTCTGCTGGTTTCCAGGCGAAAACGTCTAAGTTTTGTCCAAGCAGAGTACATAGTTCCTTGCGTCCTTTTTCTGTTAGGGTAGACCCTATGGCTATCGTTTTCTCAGGGTATTCCGGATGAATGGCCACTCTTATCTTTGTAACATTCCGTATTTTCAGGTCATTTACGACGTCATCTATTTTTACTAATTTTTTTTTCTCGTATGCGTTTACCTTTAATTTTAATAGTTAAGTTAAATCGCGTAAGCTATAAATTATCAATTAGCGTAAACGGACACCAAACGAATTAAAGTTTTCGTCAAGCGAGCAATATATTATTTTTACGAAAGTAATAATCAACTTTTTATATTTTATTTTTATTGGTTACGTAAAATAATTACGTTTCGCAATTAAATACATTTAGGCATACCCGGAACCATCAAAATTTATCTACGCTTCAGCAAATAACCATTTTTATTTATAATGATCAGGGTTTATAAAACTTTACCCACACTTATACAATGGGACGCCCCACTTTAAAAGATATAAGCAAGACCTTACAAATTTCAAGTATATACTTTAAATAGAAACTACAACTTACATTATCTACATTTTATACTTTCAATATTTCAAGTATACTTTCACTTTCCATCAAAATGAACTAGATGTTGATTTTCCATGTCATCCTTAATTCATGGGGATGGTCCCTACTTTTACATGACAAAGAAACATAAGTATTAAATGGTCAATAGATGTACACTTACAAGAGTTAGTAAAGGACTAACTAGTCTTCCTCATTTCATGCTAATAATGCCCCCCCCCTATAAGATCATAAGTCTTGGTCTTTGTTTATTTACTTGCATTATCTAGCCTTATATCACATATTTTAATTGCACCTTACAAGAAATAAACACACAAGTCTTTCTCTTACAAAAAAAAAATCAAAACCATATTCCTCCTTTCCTTGTAAAACCCTACGTCCCAAAAAGATCTACAAGAACAATTCATACAATCTTTTATTAACACCTTTACATACATTCACACAACGTATCTAAGACCTACTAAGATGGTTTGAAGGTTAGGTTAAGTATTTTCAAGTGTTGAAGCAAAGAAAGTGAAATTAAGGTTTCTAATCTTGCAAGCTTGGTTTAAAAATCTAAAAAAGGGTTTAGATTATATTTCTCATCATCATTTATCACCTTAAGGTTATCTATAAGCCCTCACCTTTTCATTTTCATGATTTTATGAGTATATTAGTTCTATATGGCAAAATCACCATTAATATGCTTTTAAACATGTAAAACATATTTTTGCTTGTGATTATAATTTTGTACACTTATTCATGTGTTATGTGGTTGAATATATTATGGTATAATGGCTTGTGGAAGACTTGTGATTAATTTATGTAGTTAAAAAGTATATAAAAACAAAGTTATACAAATAAACTCAAAAGATATATAAGGGGCTGTTTTGGTCCGAATTTTTGGACATGGATTTTATATTTTATAAAAATAGTACGTCTCATGACGATTCCAAAATGATAAGAAACTCGAAAAACCGATTTATAACGAAAAAGATACGACGATTACAAGTTTACGATAATTAATACTTTTATAAAAATAATTTTATAAAAAGTTACTGTTCATCAGGGACTTTATTTTTGGAAAAACATCATAAATAAATAGAACTTTTAAATACGAAGACGTACTCGAAAGAATCGCTAAAAACGGAGTTAAAACGAATAAGTTACGACATTTACGAGATTTACGATAACTAAATCTATAAAAATAAATATATAACTGTTATGAACAGTAAAATCACTATTCATCAGAAAAACTCAAATTTTGAAAATGTTATATTTTGATAACTCGTCTTAATACGAAGGCGTGGACGTAAGAAACGAAAGAAACGGACTAAAAACGAGAAAGTTACGCCAGTTTTACTAAAGTATACTTATAAACGTTTTTACTTTATAAATATGATTTCACTAAAACGATTAGATGGTGATGTAGCTATATAGAATTATATGTGGTATTAGTTAATCAAAGTACTATATTACTAGGGAGTTTCATAATGAGGCCTCTTCGGGGTGGCGTATCGACGAGTTGTTGGATTTACGATTTAAAGTGTCCTAGCTCCTCATACGTCACTACATGACCTCTTAATTATGATAGCCCGAACGATAGTATGATGAGCTATACGACCTATAAATAATCAAAGTGTTTAGTACTTATACGACCTATATTGGATTAGGTTGCCTTCGGATTCCTTCGTGACGCATTTTTCTATTGTGAATACTTGTTGATTACCATTCACTCGAGGTGAGTTCATAGCCCCCTTTTTACTACGTGATTGTTTTACAAAATCTACGGGGTGAATTACATTGCTTGTTTTACTATTGGACACAAGTGTTTTTCTAAGTGTTTTCAAAGTGTTTACAAAGTGTATGCTATCCAGATTACTGCCTGAATATTATTGCTAAGTTACCTTATTGCCGTGAAGTCCCTATTTATCATGAACCGTTAATTGCTATTGTAGTAAGCGCGAGTGTTGTGGATAGATCTATCGGGACTGACAATCCCCACCTTTCCTTGGGTCACTAGTTTGATCAAGGTGCATTTAACATTGAGAGGTGTTAGGTTGTTGGCAAGCATCCTATATTCTGATTGGGGCACAAATCTAGTTAAGGCTTCGGGGTCATGAGCTTAGTGCAATAATAAACGTTTTGGACTACTGAATGTGTTTCAGAGTCTACTATTACTTCGATCTTGTGGTCCACCCTTTTTACCGATAAACCTATGATTTCACTCAACCTTTGTGTTGACTTTTAGCATGTAATTTCAGGTCCTAGGGTATGAAGATTGGACGGGAGCCGTGACGGATATCAATGAAGATGGATTCTGTGTTTATCTATATTCAATGCAACTTTTATTATCTTTAAAAACTTAAGTCATCTTTTGGTATTATGAAGCTTTTGGTTGAGATAATCAATAATCACAAGTAGTTGCCCCAACGGGTACCTTTGCCAAACACCCGCATAGTTTATTCAAATGAAGTACGTTTGGATACCAAAGGTACAAGTATACCAATGGGGGAGTTTAGTCCCAAATAGATCTATTCACAACATTCGCGCTTACACTTTGACGTAGCTACATGATTTGTTACCATTCGCTGTACCCTGATTTTGGGGTGTTATAGATTGGTTACCTGAGCAAGGTGATAGGGAACTGGTATTTTCAAAACCTAGTCTATAAACCACAAGTTTAAATGGTTTTCTTTTTTTAAATTTTTAAATACAGAATCCTTCATCGCTATCCGATATCCATGCGCGCGTATTCCCTGATCCTTACTTACTTTTCCGATTGCCATTATTGCATTATATATAATCTTAGATATATAATACTTGGGTTAAATTTGATCTCTTACGTGTATCTTTTGACATATCAATATCTATTTCTATCGATCAATTATATCGACTATCCTGATTAATTTATGATTATTTATATCATTCTCCATTATTTACCATGTGCCATGACTCTGCATACTTTTACAAATTCTCAACGAATTGTGTACTTGTGTTTAAGAAGAAATCTGTTAGGAAGATAGTGGAAAAGCGTGTGGCCAAAGCCATTAAAAATATGGATCAACAAATACTGGAGGAACTGTTGTACCAGAGATGCATGGATGTTCGTATAAGACATTTATGAATGGCAAGCCTCACTCTTTCAAAGGGACTGAAGGTGTTGTTGTCGGACCTAATAGTTGTTCGATAAAGATGGAAGCAAGTGTTTTGAAATTTGCAATATGTGTCTGAAGATGACAAGTGAAGTTGCTATGTGCACGTTAGAGGGTCGTGCTCTAACCTGGTGGAATGGAAATGTTCAGACTTTAGGACTTGCTCATGCTAATCAGATCCCCTAGAGCAACGTGAAAGCTATGATGGCCACAGAATATTGCCCAGCAACTGAAATCCAAAGGATGGAACAAGAACTTTAGACTCTGACTCTAAAAGGAGATGATATCGAAGCTTACAGTAATCGTTTCCATGAACTGGTCCTGATGTGTCCTGAATTGGTGTCTACTGAAAGAAAGAAGTTTGAAAAGTACATTCATGGGTTTCCTGAAAGAATCAAAGGAAATATCACTTCTTCAAAGCCTGCAACTCTGCATGATGCCATCATCATGGCCTGTGAACTAGTCGAGCAATCAGTTCAGGGTAGGGCTGCTAGAATTGGTGAAAGCAATAAAAGGAAATATGAAGACAACCAAAGAAACACCAACAACAATAACCTTAAACTTCACATAACACAACATCAACCATAACCGACCGAATAACAACAATCATCTCCAAAGCAACAAAAACACGGAGACAAGAAAACTGTCAGGGCATATGCTTGCAGCCCCAGCTAGAGGAAAGTTTCATGCTGGATATTTACTAAATGAAAACCCGAAGTGCAACATACCTCATCAAATGGACGTTGTCCTCAAAAGCGCAGAGAGGTTCAAGAATAGGTCCACATGGAAAAGTGGATTGTAGAGTTAGGCTACAGGGTGCAGGAAATGACTTCTGCAGAATATGTGACATGTTTCGGGTTGTGGTCGAGATAAGGCATCTTCAAGGACAAGTGTCTGAACTGCACGGGAACCAGCAGAATGATGGAGCTCGTGGGAGAGTTAGTGGTGATTGAAAATCCAACATAATTGAATGTGGGTCACGGGTACGTTTCCTTCTTATTGATCACTTCGATATGTATTCCTCTTTGAATCCCGCGTGCTGAAAAGAGTTTGTATATTCTGCGTTTAACCCTTCTATTAATATTGCCTTGTACCAATCTAACTCTGCTACGAAAGTCGGTTAGATGACGGAAAGTTGGTAGCACAATTACAATTTTAGTTAGTTTTACTTAGTCTGGTTAAACTCACGTTTCAAATTAGACTTGTTGCCCAACGGCTAGGATGTTTTGATGTTATCTTTGGAATGGATTGGTTGTTCATACCACCGGTGCTCTCATCGATTGTTTTGAGAGATTGTCCGTATTTCTCTTCCGAATGGCAAGATTCTTGAAGTTCAGAGGCAGAGGAGCCAAAAAAGGATCTCTCGTTCACTTGCTTGTATCAAGGAGATGAGAAAAAAGCTTGTTGACATACGTGGATTGTTCGAGACTTCCCTGAGGTTATTTCCAGATGATATGTTAGGTTTACCTTCTTGTGCGAGAGATAGATTTCGCATTGATATGATTCCAGGCGCACATGCCAGTTGTCTAGTCTCCATACGGTTATCCCCTACAGAAACTGTTAGAATTGGCAAACCAGCTTTAAAGGAACTTCAATGGAGAAGGGTTTTTATTCGAACCAAGTCACTCACCATGGGAACATCTTGCTCTGTGTCTTCGAAGAAAGAGGTTCGATGAGAATGTGTATTGACTAAAGGTGAATCTAAACAAGTTGGACTATACAAGAAAGTTACCCTCTCCCAGAATTGATGACTTGTTTGACCAATTACATAGGTGCTCCTTCTTTCCTTGTGGTTGTTTCTCGAAGATAGTCTCACTTGGGATTATCATCAGTTTAGGGTCGAGAGAGATATACGGAAGACCGCGTTTAGACTCGATACGGGCACTTTGAGTTTCACAGTCATGCATTTGGAGCTGGCACGAACGCACAGCAATATTCATGGACTGAATGAACACGTCTGAAACCCGTAGTGAAAAATTCGTTTTATTCAGAAAAAGACATGAAGTCCACCTGAAAACGATTTTAGACTTACACGAGAAGGAGAAGTTTATTCGCTAAAATTTTTAAGTGTGAATTTTTGTTGAATGAAGTTCAGTTCTTAGGACATGTGGTTCAACCGTGATGGTATCCACGTTGGATCCCTAGCAAGGTTGGTCTGTCAAGAAATGGAAGACTCTGAATCGGACAACTGGAAATCCTTCATTTTTAGCTTGGCAGGTTAATAACGGAGATTTATGAGAATTTCTATAAGATGGCAAGCCCTTACCCTATTGAATAAAAGAATAAGGTTATGTGTTTGGGGCGATAACGCAAGATGATGCTTTCCAAATTTGAAGGAGAAGAATTATGAAATGCTCCTGTGTTAGCCTCCCGATGGGGATCCGACGACTTTGTGGTCCTATTGTGATGCATCAAATAATGGTTTTGGCTGAGCGTGTGCTGCACCAGGGCAAAGTGATTGCATATGCTGTCAAGACAATTGAAGAAGCATGAGAAAAAATCTATACCACCTCATGACTGGAATTGGGTTGCGTGGTGTTCGCTCTTTAAATCTATAGACATTATCTTTAGGGGACGAAAAGTGTTATATTCACTGACCATAAGTGTTAGATATTAGAAATGGGGGGGGGGGGGGGGGGGTTGGGGGACATCGGTCACCACGGTTGTATTTTTACTGTTTTAATATAGCTCGTTGTTGAATACGGTAAACGTATGACTTTCGGTATTGAACCGGGTACTAATACCCGGTGTATTGTAAGAACTATAAATACCTCTTCCAACTTTGGAAGAGGTAAGCATCATCATCATTTTACACACACTCTTTAGTGTGTTTATTAGTTTCTCTCTCAACCATTCTCTCTCTCTAACTTTCTCTCTCTAGATCTCTCTAGATCTATACATGTTTGTGTGAATTCGGGATCCTACAATTGGCATCAGAGCTACGTGTGGATTCGTGGTTGATTCTAGTGGTTAAACTAGATCAAATTGTCCTTATTTTTGAAGAAAATAAGCCCACGGCTCAAAGCTTATTTTGAGCTTATTTGTTGGTTATCTTGAGAGTTATTTTTCGTGTTATACATGTTTTAAAACATTGATGTATTGTTGCCATCAAGTGAAAACTCAAGCTCAAGTCTCGGATTTATAAGCTTATTAAGGTTTGTGTTCTTCGTGGAGGTTTGCTTCTTTCTTGATGATCCGCGAAGAAATAGATGTTATGGAATGATTAGGCTTATAAGGTTTGCTTAGTATTTGATATTTTAGCTTTGTTTCGTGGTTAATAAGCATATTTGGGCTTATTTTGGCTAGATTCGAATGTGTGTTCTTGATGGAGGTTTGAATATTAAATGTTATTCTTGCCGGCGGTTTGACAAAAGATAGGGACAAGATCCGGATTTTTAGGAAAAGGTAGCCGGCGAGTTGACCAGGTCAAAGGCGATTTGAAATCAACCAAACTAGAACCCTTTCTACAATAAACCCTTGATATACACAAAATAATTAACCAAATTTTGTTTGCTTGCCCCTTTTCTTGAGCTTACTGCCGTGCACCCTCAATAGGAAAAGAAAGAATGAATGTATTCTTATTAGCTTTATGTTGTAAGGATTTACATGTGTTAGGTACATTTATTTATATTAGTAAAAATGGTAAGACTTGGATCTCCTTTATAATCTAGTGACCTACGAATGGAATGATGTGTTTTGGGATTACAATTCTTGCCGTGTGTAGAGCCTCAAGGACAAGGGAATCAAGTACCTTGTTTGACTAGTGTGATCACATGATTTCCTAAAAGAATGTATCAACATGAAATGGAGATGTAGTGAATTAAGTAAAAAAAAGTGAAATGTATTTTTAACTTTTTGGTTGTGTGGGACGGCAAGACAAGTCTCAAAAGGGAAATTTATTCAAATTTTGAACTCGCATGATCTATTTATGTAGCTACATGAGTAGTTAAGAAAGGTGGTGAGTGCAATGCATGCATGCTTGAGCGTAAACATAAAACGTAAGCGTTTTACGTAAAACTCGTAAAATAAAATATGAAAATTATAAATTATATTCGTAATAATTATATAACACATATGTGACGTAAACTTTTATTTGTTGGGTGTCGGTTTACATTGATCGTTGATTTTTAGTTTACGCGATTTAACTTAACAGTTGAAATTAAAAGTAAACGCGTAAATGTTTAAAATAATTATTTGAATGATTATTGACGTAAAAGACGTGAAAATGTGAATTGTTACATTATTTACAACAACGATTTCACCAAAAATGATCCATAACAATTATCATTTCACGGTTTCTTCTTGACTTTGTAAAATACCGTAAAAGTTTATTCTTTTCTCGGTTTAAATCATTGATTTGTAAAATCCCGTGAAGTATAATTTCATTCATTAAACCACATCATCAATCACTTAATCTACTTTAGGTCCTTAATTTCATTTCACACATCGAACTTCAATGGAATCTTTGAATTCGAATTTACAAGAGAGAGAGTTGCATCAGTTGCAACAAATGCAAGACAATGCAAAGGAAAGTTGCATGACATCTTTTCAGCTACTTCATTCATTTCTACAGGTTCTTTCATACGATGAATCAAATCCAGAAGAGTATCCGAACGTGCATTCATGACACTCTTTGGTTAAGATAATGAGATTTTCACAAGTACGATGTTCTTTTACGTAGATCAATTACAACATCAACTTGACAAAGATGAATTCCAAGAAGATAAATCTATGGCTGCATTTTAGGTGCTCAACAATCAGTTTTAGAAGTTCATCGATTATAAGTACTTCTTGGATTATGACAGTGAAATGACAGAAAAGCTTTTTGCTGAATACACTGGAATTAAAGTTAAACAGTTTAGAGAAACACTACTCCTACACATGGGTAATGTTAAGAAGTCTGTTGCTGAAAGAACACATCATAAAAGACAGTATGATAGATAGATGAATGAAAGAAAGATGCAATCAAGAAAGAGTAAGGTTTTTTCAAGTAAAGCATTGGATGCTAGTTTAGTTGTTATAGAATGCAGTGGGACAAAGTCAGATGAGCATATTACAAGCAGTAGTTCAGGGACTTATATCACACATGTTGTGGATGCAGATATCAGACCAGTAAATTACCAAGTCCCATCTGCTGAGGTACATTTGACTGCTCAACATAATGTCCTTGCTAATGAACAACAACATACTGATCAATCTGAACCAAGTTATGACACATATATGTTGGAAAAGGTTGATAGCAATACCACTCCTGATTCAACAAATATGAGTCATAGGGGAGGAGAGATTGACTAAGATGCTGAACAAGATCAAGTAAAAAGTCCTTTGCTTAATGCTGAGTTTCTCAAAACAAATGATATGGTTGAAAAAGAAGTTTATAATGAACTTTCAAATAGATTTTTACAACTTGAAAAACATTGTATTTCACTTGAAATCTCAATGCAACAAAAGAAAGAAAGTTTTCAAAGTAACAAACCATGTAAGAATCAGGAGTCGCCTGAGTTTCGTAAATTTTTTGAGATAAATGATTTGAAAGCGCAGCTACAGGCAAAAACCACACTAATTTCAACTTGAAGAATCAAATTAAAAGTGTAAAGGATGCAAGTAATGAAGCCAAAGTTAAAAATGATATAGATGTAATTGAAACTATTAACATCGAATTAGAACACAGTGTGGCTAAATTACTTGCGGTAAATGAGCAATTACATAAAGAAAATGAACATTTGAAACAGACTTACAAAGAACTTTATGATTCAATTAAAAAGACATGCGTTCAGAATAAAGACAATAGTGACTCTTTAATTTCTCAAATTAATCAAAAGTCTATCGAAAATGCTGATTTAAAAGCTTAGATTCAGGAAAAGGTTTTTGTAAATGCAGCATTAAAAAATGAATTAAGAAAGTTAAACAGAAATAACGTGGATACTAAGTTTTCCAAAGCATCAATCTTGGAGAAACCGCCTTTACAACCATCTAGAAACCATTCAGTTTTTAGACAACCGAATGCGTTTAAGTCTGAAAGACCTAGAATTTCAAAACCACGGTTTGCCTCCCAAGTTGATGAGAAAAACGTTTTGTCAAATCCAGTCACTCCTCATTATTTGCCTAAAGTTCGAGAATATGTGCTTGCAAAGCCTCATCACGTGATTGCACCTGGCTCATCTAGGAATAGTAAAAAATAATCTTATGGTTCAAATGATATGGCTCATAATAACTATCTAGATGAAGCTAGGAAAAAGACACAATAAAGAAATAGGAATTCAAAACCTAGTGTGATGCCTTCTGTTAGATTACAAAACATTGCTAATAGTAGTAATCCAAACCCTAAGAGAACGAATCAAACTTCTAGGAGTTGGCCTACATCTAAGAGTAGTTGCGTAACAATTACGGTTGTGCCCAAAGCAGATCACTCTAGGAATTCTAGTTCTTTTTTAGATTCCAAACATTTCTTTTGTTCTACATGTCATAAATGTGTTTTTAATGCAAATCATGATGCCTGCATAACAAAACTCCTGAATGAAGTGAATTCACGTAAGGTTAAACCCCATAAGACTAAAAAAAGTAACAACCCCGTGGAACAGAAGAGTCATACTCAGAAACCTGGTAGGCAGATCTTTTAAGGACATAGGTTTTCTCCTTAAAATACTTCCATTGTGTATGAGAAAACATCTCCTAGATCTTGTCTTAGGTGGAAACCCATGGGTAAAATTTTCACAACTGTTGGTCTAAAGTGGATTCCTACAAGAAAGTTATTTGACTCTTGCACGAGCAAAGTTGACAGTGAGCCTCCAAATGGTTCAAAGGATGATATCACTAACCAATATGAATGCGATCAAGCTCTTAATGTCAGTGCATGTACTCTTAACTTAAGTACAGGTACGTCTTTTAATCCTATAAAGGAAAGACTTAGAGTTTGGTTGCCGAGAAGACTGATATCTTATATGCCAAGAGTTTAAGGGATTCTAATCTGATGTACATTTACAATGACGTTTGTTCACATCATTTTAGGCCTCGCTGTTCAACGACAGATGGCGTCTGCTGACAACACTTCAGGCCCCGCTCCTCAAAGAAAAGAAAGGTGTACGCTTCAGTGCGCTTTATCTTTAAAAGAAGAGAAATCTTCTTATTTACAAGAAGTCTTATCAACGACTTCTATAAGTTCTCATGCTCGTTCAGTCAACAAGTGGATCAACGTACATTAGCTTGTATTTTAATTCACTTGTTCACCAAAAATGGCAATGACATATTCAATTTTTAAGGGGGAGAAAAGTGAATAAAATGAGATCAATATGGTTTAACTTGGATAAGATCTTTTCAATATAAATGTGCTCCCGTCCTTAAATGGTCATATGATTAATGGCTTCTGAATAATTCAGTTCAGGACCCGAGCCTCAACTAATGACTCCTGGAACAATCAATTCAGGACTCGTGCAAAATATTCCATTTCCAACACCCACTGTCCCACTAACAAAGAATGACTGGGATTCATTGTTTTAACCTATGTTTGATGAGTACTTCAAACCTCTACCAAATGTTGATCATCCAGTTCCTGAAGTTCCTACTCCAGTTCTTACTGCTTCAACTAGTTCACCTTCCTCAACAATCGCTGATCAAGATGCACCGTCAACAAGTACCTCACAAAACACTTTAGAACAACAATCCTCAGTTATTTCACAAGGTGTTGAAGATGAATTTTATGATATTGAGGTTGCACACATGGATAACATAACAACCCGTAATTTTCATCACTGTAATTATCTATCTATTAAATTAGATGCACATTGTAATATCCATCATTTATATATATACCACCTTTTTACAGGGAAGTTTTTTCTTTATCTCATTATGCAACGTAACTTGCATCTCTAAAGTAAACGAACTCACGCAACCTACATATGCCAATTCTATCTATGTTTATATTATGTAAACATCCTAATATGTCAAGTCTATATCTTAATATCATTTTTACCAAGTACATTATCCATTTAACGTACCATTTACAATGTTATATCAAAATAGACTTTATCCGTTAAACGTTTATATCAAAACCCTAATTATATGTAATGTATACATATAAAATGAATATGCAAGCCTTCAAGCATGTGTACAAGTGTACAATGCATAACATTTGAAATATAATTTCCCTCCAAGTCAATGTACAACTCATTTAAGTTCAATGTACAAGTCTATTAAGCATAGAATTCAAACCTTGCCATTTTCCATCATTTTCATTCTAGATTTTGTACCACCTCTTTAGCACAAGGTACAAACACTTAATGCATGACTCCTAAACCCTAAACCTAAACCTTAAGTCATCCTAAAACCCTAATCTAAAACCCTAAACCCTAAACGAAGTGGATCATCCAGTTTCTGAAGTTCCTACTCTAGTTCTTGCTGCTTCAACTAGTTCACCTTCCTCAACAACCGCTGATCAAAATGCACCGTCGACAAGTACCTCACAAAACACTTCAGAACAACAATCCTCAGTTATTCCACAAGGTGTTGAAGATGACTTTTACGATATTGAGGTTGCACACATGGATAAAATAACAACCCGTAATTTTCATCACTGTAATTATCCATCTATTAAATTAGATGCACTGTAATATCCATCTATTATATATATACCTCCTTTTTACAGGGAAGTTTTTTCTTTATCTCATTATGCAACGTAACTTGCATCTCTATAGTAAACGAGCTCACGCAACCTCCATAAATGCCATCTATATCTATGTTTATATCATGTAAACTTGTAATAAGTGATTAGTAAGGACTTAAGTGCAGTCTCCTCACTCTCTATGCTACATAATTTTGGTTATTGATGCATGTGTTGAAGGGGAGCATTTATGAAAAGTAAAAACTATCAAGGTACAAATGTTTTGATATATATATCACAAGTACCTTGATTTAGTTTTTACAAAATGGTTTTAAGTCAATGAGAATAATACCTAAAAGATCAACCATGTACTTACGATTATCGAAGCTATAAGGTGGTTAAGTATAGGTATTCGTTCCTATGATTCAGCCAGAACCGGAAGGATCTACCTAGGGACATTCTATTAGATAGAATAGAAGTCCTTAGGTATGATATAAAGATGTAAAATGAGAAAAGGGGATAATGCCGACTAAGACAAAGCTAGTTCTGGAACAAACCCAACAAGGTGCTAGTGATGAAGTCTTTGTAAACATTGAAGGGGTTGAAGAATTAAAAAGAAATATAAGTGTTAGGATTAAAAGACTTCTTGATGATCTTGAAGTTACTGCTTATAACAACCTGTATTTTTCATCAATGTAATTATCCATCTATTAAATTAGATGCAATGTTATATCCATCTATTATATATATACCACCTTTTTACAAGGAAATTTTTTTTCTTTATCTTATTATGCAACGTAACTTGCATCTCTAAAGTAAACGAGCTCACGCAACCTCCACTAATGCCATCTATATCTATGTTTATATCATGTAAACATCCTAATATGTCAAGTCTATATCTTAATATCATTTTACCAAGTACAATCTCCATTTAACGTACCATTTACAATGTTATATCAAAACAAGCTTTAAACGTTAAACGTTTATATCAAAATCCTAATTATATGTAATGTATACGTATAAAATGAATGTGCAAGAATTCAAAGCATGTGTACAAGTATACAATGCACAACATTTAAATATATTTTCTCTCTAAATCAATGTACAAGTCCTTAATGCACAATGTACAAAATCATGAAGCATGAATTCAAATAATCTCATTTTTCACCATTTTCATTCTAATTTCTTTACCACCACATTATCACAAGGTACAATACTCAATGCACAACATTTAAACCCTAAACCTAAACCTTAAGTCATCCTAAAACCCTAATCTAAACCCCTAAAACCCTAATTTTACTTTAAACCTAAAACAAACCCTAAACCTTAAAAACTAAAAACCTTAATCCTAAACCCAAAACCCTAATCCTAACACTAATCCTAAACCTTAAACTATTACTAATTCTAACCCTAATCTACATTTTAAAACTCTAAACCCTAAGCCAAACCAAAAACAAACCCGACACCCCTTTATTTTCATTTTTACCCATTTTAAGCAACCAAGCACCACAAGCACCTCTCTTGCATCACCATGACATCAC
>BQNB010054519.1:27067-39508 GCA_026074375.1 Tanacetum coccineum
TGAGTCGTTTTCTATGATTATGACTGGTGTACTATGAAATAATACCTCGGATTAGCTTCCGCTACTCTATGTCAAAAATGGGGGTGTTATACTGCTGCTCAGGTTAGAGTTACTGCTGCTAAGCATGAATTAGTGCTGTTAGTAATCTTAATGAAAAATATACTAAGTAGTTAGTATTGCTAGTATAAGTTACTACTGCTAGTTACTACTGCTAGTATAAGTTACTACTGCTAGTGTATGTTACTACTGTTAGTGTAACTTAGTACTGCTGATGAAGACTGAAGAAAACTTTCTAAGTAGTTAATACTGCTTGTACACAGTTAATGCTGCTGGTACAAAAGCTACTACTGTTGGTATTAAAAGTTAATGCTGCTGGTATAAAAGTTACTGCTGCTGAAAGATTACAATTGCTAGAAGAGTTTATGCTGACGGAGAAAAGATCAAAGACTTATCAGAGAAAGAATAAATATTGATTAAAGATCAATATTACTTAGTTGATAAGGATTGTTATTTATAGAATAGATCTTAGAGAATATTCCAAGTTTTAAGAATATATTGTAAATCGACTAGGACTCCTTAGTGTATAAAAGGAGGTCCTAGGGCATAGAGTTAGATATCTAGAAATCTTTTGTTTTGATATCATTATAGCTTCAAGGTTTTGTAACCCTAATATCAGTTAGAGTATTCTTATTAATATATTGAAGCTTTGTTTGTTAATCTGTGTGTTCATTAGAATTACTGCTCTATTGCATATTCTTTTTATTGATCAAAGATTAGATTCTGCATAATCTTTGATATATTCTACAAAGTTTCTACTATAGTTGTTTAGGATTTATCTTGCATAACTAAACCTTACACAAGCTAAGGATTTAAAGATCCATTGAAGTGGGATCAACAAGTGGTATCAAAGCTTGTTGCTTTGAGAAACTTTGCTAATAAGACATGGATCAAGACTCAGTACATATGGTGGTTGCATCAAAAGTGCCTATGCTCAAACCAGGTGAGTATGAGCTTTGGAGGATGAGGATGGAATAGTACATCCAGATGGTTGATTATTCTCTTTGGGAAGTCATAGGGAATGGTAATGTACCTCCAGTAACAAAACTTGTTGAAGGTGTTAAGACTACAATTGCTCCTGCAACTGTTGAAGAAAAGGCACAAAGGAGGTTAGAGTTAAAAGCAAGAAGCAATTTATTGATGGGCATCCCTAATGAACATCAATTAAAGTTTAACTCCATCAAGGATGCCAAGTCATTGCTGCAGGCTGTTGAGATGAGGTTTGGAGGGAATGCTTCTACTAAAAAGACTTAGAGGAATCTTCTAAAGCGACAGTATGAAAATTTTACTGCATCTAGCTCAGAGGTGTTAGATCAAACCTTTGATAGGCTTCAAAAGCTTATCAGTCAGTTGGAGATTCATGGTGAAAGTATCTCACAAGAAGATGTAAATCAGAAGTTCTTAAGAAGTCTGTCACCAGAATGGAACACACATATCATTGTATAGAGGAACAAGCCTGAGATAGATACATTAAGCTTTAATGATCTTTACAACAACCTGAAGATCTATGAACCAGAGGTCAAAGGGATATCAAGCTCAAGCACAAACACACAAAATGTAGCCTTTGTGTCCTCAAACAGCACCAACAGTACAAATAGAGCAGTTAATAATGCTCATGGTGCTACAACTGCTAGCACTCAAGCTACTGCTATTAACTCAACAACATATGACAACTTGAGTGATGCTATCATCTGTGCTTTCTTTGCAAGTCAACCAAATAGTCCACAACTTGACAATGAGGACTTGCAACAAATTAATCTTGATGATTTAGAAGAAATGGATTTAAGGTGGTAGATGGCTATGCTTATAATAAGGGTAAGGAGATTCTTGAAGAACACTGGAAGGACATTTTCTGTGAATGTTACTGATACCATTGGGTTTGATAAGTCAAGGTGGAGTGTTACAACTGCTACAAAAGGGGACACTTTGCAAGGGAGTGCAGGGCTCCAAGGAACCAAGAAAACAGGCATAGGGAGAACACAAGAAGAGTTGTGCCAGTGGAGACAACCACTTCCAATGCCTTGATCCCATGTAATGGTCTTGGTGATTATGATTGGAGTGATCAAGCAGAAAAAGGTCCAACTAACTTTTCACTTATGGCTTAGTTAGTGCTTAGTTTCTTACAAGTTCTAACTCTGGAGGTATCTACTAATTCAAAACTGTTAATCATTCTTGTTTGGAAAATGTCAACCACCACCCACACCCCAAACACCAACCCCCCCCCCCCCCCACACTCTTTTTAAAATTATTAAAGAACAAAATGAACAACTATTAAAAGATTTAAGGACATCTAAGATAAATGCTATTACTTATAAAACAGGTTTAGAGTCTATAGAAGCAAGACTTCTAGTGTATAAGAAAAATGAGTCTGTTTATAAGGAAGATATCAAGGTCTTAAAACGTGAGATTCATCTAAGGGAAGTAGCCATTACAGAGCTTAGGAGGAAGTTAGAACTGGCTCAAAAACAAAAAGATGAAATTCAGCTAAAAGTAGAAAATTTTGAGAATTCATCTAAAACTTAAGTAAACTACTAGATTGTTAGATAGTTGATAAGTGCAGAATAGGTTTAGGGTATAATGTTGTTCCACCTCCCTATATAGGAAAATTTATGCCTCCAAAACCTGATTTGTCATTCTTTGATCTAGAAGAGTTTGTAAATGAGCCTATAGTTAGTGAGCCTACAGTTAAGAAGCCTGTAGTTGAGACTAGTGAAGCTAAGGCTAATGCATACAAGCCTAAGGCAGTTAGGAAGAATAGTTGTGCTCCAATTATTAAGGATTTGGGTGTCAGATAGTGAGGAAGAAGATATGCCTCAGGCTAAGTTTCAAAAGAAAACAGTTAAACCTAGTTTGCTAAAATGGAGTTTGTTAAATCTAAAGAGCAAGTAAAATCTCATAGGAAAACAACTGTTAAACAAGGTGATCAAAATAGGCAAAACACTCATACTCCTAGAGGCAATCAAAGAAACTGGAATAATATGATGTCTCAAAGACTAGGAAGAAATTTTGAGATGTTTAACAAACCTTGTTATGTATGTGGAAGTTTTGATCACCTGCAGTATGATTGTAATAACCATCAAAGACTGCTTAATAACAAAAAAAATGGTAAAACCAGTGTGGAACTATACTCGAAGGGTGAATCACCAGAATTTTTCTAGATTAACTCACCTAAGTCGTTCTAAAAGCAGTATTAATGAGGTTAGGCCTAGTATCACTTACTACTGCTTGACCAGTTAATATTGCTTAACCTAGAACAACAGTAAATAGTACAAGACCAATGATAAATGTTTTTAATAAAGAAAATTCAATTGTTAGAAGGCCCATTAACAATAAAACAGCAACTAAAAACAGTAATTTTAATAAGAGGGTTAATACTGTTAGTGGTAAGAATGTTAACACTACTAGGCCAAAAGCCGTAGTTAATGCTGCTAGGCCAAAAGTAGTACTTAATGCTGTTAAGGGAAACCAGGTTAATGCTATTAAGGCCTTAGCTTGTTGGGTTTGGAAACTAAAGAATAAAGTAATATACCATGTTTCTAAACACAACAGTGCATCAATCACCTAAAAGAAGTTTGATTATATTAATGCACAAGGCAGATCCAAGTTAGTAATGGCTTGGGTCCCTAAAAGAAGCTAATTTTTTTACCTTATGTGCAGAGAAATCCACAGCAAAATTTGGAGGAGAAAGGAGTGATTGACAGTGGATGTTCAAGGCACATGACAGGGAACATGTCCTATCTTACTGACTTTGAAGAAATTTATGGAGGATATGTTGCCTTTGGAGGTAACCCCAAAGGAGGGAAAATCACAGGCAAAGGTACACTCAAAACTAGTAATTTAGATTTTGAGAATGTGTATTTTGTAAGAGAGTTATAGTTTAACCTCTTTAGTGTCTCACAAATGTGTGACAAAAGAATAGTGTTCTCCTTAATGACACACATGTAATTCCTTTTAAATCTCCAACTTTTAAGTTACAACTGATGAAAGTCCTGGTTTGTACTTAAAGTTCCTAGAATGACCAATATGTAATGTAGATTTAAAGAATATTGCACCTAAAGGAGGTCTAACATGTCTATTTACAAAAGCTACCTCGTGATGACCTAAACATTGGCATAGAAGGCTTGGATACATAAATTTAAAAACTAGAATAAACTGTTAAAGGGAAAATCCTGATAAAGTTTTACCTTATAAAACTTTTTGTAAATGATCACAACATTTGCTGCTTGTTACAAATGAAAGCAACCTATAGTTTTTCTTTGTAAGTCCAAAAGGTACAGTTTTCAATCAGCCAACCTTTACATATGTTGCACATGGATTTGTTTGCTCCAACATTTGTAAAAAGCTTAATGAAAAAGATGTATTTCCTAGTTGTCACAAATGATTACAGTAGGTTTAGTTGGGTTTTCTTTCTAACTACTAAGGATGAGACTAGTGGATTCTTAAGTCCTTTATAACTAGATTAGAAAATATAATAGATCAAAGGGTTAAGGTAATTAGGTGTGATAATGGAACTGAGTTCAAGAATAAGGAGATGAATCAGTTTTGTGAAAGAAAAGGTATTAAGAGAGAATTTAATGTAGCTAAAATTCCTCAACAAAATGGAGTAGCTAAAAGGAAAATAGAACACTAATTGAGACTGCTAAGACAATGCTAGCTGATTCCAAGCTACCTACTACTTTTTGGGCTGAAGTAGTTAATACTGCTTGCTATATGCAAAATAGGGTATTAGTAACTAAGCCTCATAACAAGACCCTTTATGAACTTTTTCATAGGAAAAAACCAGCTTTAATCTTTATGAGACAATTTGGGTGTCCTGTTACACTTCTTAATACTATAGATCACTTAGGCAAGTTTGATGGTAACGCTGATGAATGATTCTTTGTTGGGTACTGTAACACCCCCAAAATGGATCGCAGCGGAATATAGGTCTGGGGATGGTACATCATAGATTAATAACACAAGATATATATAAGAACGACCAAAAATTCATTTAAAACCGATACATTGGATTTAGAAAAGTATTTGTTACAAAAGCCTGAAGCTTTACTTGTTAAAAATACAAAATACAAGATTCTAGTTCATAACAATTTATCCCAAAATGTAATGCGACTAAATCTTTAGCATGTGACATCCAAAATATAAGCACCAATGTATCCCTTGCACCTCGTTCCTTATTGACCTCCTAAAAAACATTGCTTTATAACGTCAATGTATAATGTAGGACCGCAAGATTTCCCATGATAATGCAACAGATGCAAACATCATAAAATGTAATTACGTTTTCCTAAGCTTATGACACTGAAGCTCGACGTGTATGAAATGCAATATAAATTGTCAACATTGCTCGTGATGATGTTCATATGTCTGACATGGTATACGTTCATTTGTCCAATGATAGCTAATCACCCAAACGGGGATGTCAATTACAAATAGATCTATTTATAACATTTGCGCTCACAACAGTAACTGATAGTTCATGATTATGGGCTCAGATGGGTTATCGCTACTTAGGCAAACACGTAATCAAGTAAAATGTACACTCGCGTCTAATTTGTAAAACACGCATATGTTTCTCATCCCAAAACTTGTAAATCATTATAAATGTAAAACGTGGGGCTATGAACTCACCTCAAGTGAATTGAACAATCAACAATGTATATCACAACAGATAATGCATCACAATAATGACCGAATGCAACCTAATCAAGTATAGGTCGTATAAGTTCTAAGCACTTTGAATAACTAATAACATATATAATTCTATATAGCTACATCACCATCTAATCGTGTTTGTGAAATCATATTTATAAAGTTAAAATGTTTATAAATATCTCAATAGTAAAAACGACGCAATTTCTTCGTTTTAAGCCTGTTTGGTATGTTTCTTACGTCTACGCTTTTGTCTTAAGATGAGTTATCAAAATATTACATTTTCATATTTTTAAACCTACTGGTGAACAATACTTTTTACTATTCATGACAGTTATAAACTTATTTTTATAACTTTTATTAACGTAAAACTCGTAAATGTCGTATCTTATTCATTTTAGATCCAATTTTAGCAATTATTTTGAGCACGTCTTCGTAATTAAAATTTATATCTATTTAATGATGTTTTCAAAATGTTATTTACTGATGTGAACAGTAACTTTTATAAAAGTATTTATTGTCGTAGACTCACGTAATTCATAACTCCTTCATTATTAATCATAAAATTAGGATTCTTATTGTTTTAAAATCCTAAAATTATATACTAACTGATAAAAATATGTTTCTATTTTTATTAGATGTGAATAGTAATTGGTTTTTATAAAATTTCTTTTATAAACGCATTTAATTAACGTATAACTTAAAATTAGCGTATCTCCTTCGTTATAAATCGGTTTTTCGAGTTCTCTACATGCTCACGATCCTTGTGAAATATAGTATTTTATAAAATCATAAAATATATGCCTTAAAATTCGAATTCTAACAGCCCCTTTTGATATTTTCTCAAAATGTGTTTAAAAGTAGTTTTTATAACTTTTTAGTTTTACCACTTTGTTACAAGTCCATTACAACCCTTATTATCACATGTATTACACACCTAGGGTCCTTAGTCCATGATTAGTCCAAATATTGTTCAAGAATCATAAGATCCATAAGTTTACATACTCATTTGTCCATAACTTTATATAAGTATACTTTTTAAGTAACTTGTTTATATGTACTTTTTATATATAAACCACTTATGTACAATACTTATATTTCCATTATAACATGATATCAAATTCATATAACTTATGACAAAGTTTAACAACCATAAACAAGTGTAAAATTCCATTTTTACAATGTAAATAAGGTCCACTTAGATGGTAATTAACTACATAAATACCATATATGCATAAAATCACAAATGTAAAGAGATTAAGGCTTTTAGGTAACCTTAATATGAAGTGTGGTGATGAACAACAAGATCTAAACCCTTGTTTAGATTACAAACCCTAGCTTCCAAGACCTTGAAAACCCTAATTTCACCAAAACCCTAATCTTGAACCTTCTTGCTTTAACACTTGTAAACCTTAAAACAAACCTTCTAAACACCTCTAGATTATCTTAGTTATGATGTAGGAAATACTTGGAAATATGTAAATAAAATTTATATGTGTTTATGTTGGTGAATTGTTGAGGCCGTGGCATATGAGGAGCGAAAAGAGTGTTTTGTGTTGTTTTCACTTTAGAAATGAGAGTGTGTGTGTTTACTTCCACTAGCTAAGGCATTATATACATCTTGACTTGTCAAGGAACATCTAGAGGATTTCTAGGAAGACTTTGGTCATTCACTATTAGAGTTGGTATGAAAATATCTAGTTGGTTTCCCTTCTAATGAGACAGTCCATCTCCCCCCCCCCCCCCCCCCCACAATTCTAGGAATGTTTGATTGAAAATTTGATAATATCTTTGTATCCTAATCTCGTGTTTCACCATATAAGCTTATATGTGATGATATTTTGTAAACTTTGGGTATTGGGTACAATTGTGGGTATCTTGTTGAAGCGTAGAAAAGTTTTGGTGGTTCCAGGAATGCCTAAACGTATTTTATCGCGAAACGTAAACACTTTACGTAACCAATAAAAATAAAAAAGATAATAATTATACTCAAAATAATTACTTACACTTGCTTGATGTAAACATTTAATTGTTTGATGCCCGTTTACATTGAACGATAATTTTTAGCTTACGCGATTTAACTTAACGATTACGATTAAAAGTAAACGCGTACAATACTAAAAATAAATAGTGAATATATTGACGTCGTAAATGACCCTAAAACACGGGGTGTTATAGTCTCCCCCCGTTAAATGAGCCTTGTCCTCAAGGCTTAAGACGCGACACTTGACGACGGTGCAGTCTTTACGATGAGATGTGGATATTTCTTTCGAAATTGATCCTCGCGTTCCCGTGTAAACTCAGGGCCTCGCCTAGAGTTCCATCGAACCTTGACAATTGGGACACGGCTTCGCCTTAGCTGTTTGACTTCACGATCCATGATTTCGACTGGTTCCTCGACGAATTGAAGCTTGTCATCAAAATGAAGTCCATCCAACGGAACGGCTAATGGTTCGTCGGCATAGCACTTTTTTAAGTAGGATACATGAAACGTATTGGGAACCCTGCTCACCTCTTCAGAAAGCTCAAGCTTATATGCAATGGATCCAACCTTTTCCAACACCTTGAACGGTCCAACGTACCTAGGGTTCAACTTCCCCTGTTTACCAAAGCGTACTACCCCTTTCTAAGGCAAAACTTTAAGCATAACATTATCCCCAACTTGGAATTCCATTGGCTTACGCTTTAAATCGGCGTAACTCTTTTGCCTATCATGGGTGACTTGCATTCTTTGCTTGATCTGGATGATCTTCTTTGTTGTTTCTTGAACCATTTTCGGACCAGTAAGTTGCACTTGTCCAACCTCAGCCCAACACACAGGTGAACGACACTTCTGACCGTAAAGTGCTTCAAATGGTCCAGCCTTGATGCTAGCGTGATAGCTATTGTTATATGAGAAATCGACTAATGGCAAATGGTTAACCTAACCCTTTCCAAAGTCGATAACACATGCACGTAGTATATCCTCAAGAGTTTGAATAGTCCTCTCGCTCTGCCCGTCAGTTTGTGGATGGTGCGCAATACTTATATCCAAGTTAGCACCTAAAGTCTTCTGAAGTGACCTCTAGAAATTCGATGCGAAGCTCGGGTCGCGATCACAAATGATTAAGACAGGGATTCCATGCCTCGTGACTACTTCCTTTAGGTACATTCTTGCTAGTTTCTCCATGGGATCAG
This sequence comes from Tanacetum coccineum, assembly GCA_026074375.1. Lineage (NCBI taxonomy): Eukaryota > Viridiplantae > Streptophyta > Magnoliopsida > Asterales > Asteraceae > Tanacetum > Tanacetum coccineum. Next base: position 35,951 of record BQNB010054519.1, read on the forward strand.
TTTCCCTTATAGGTACAAAGATTGCAGACTTAGTAAGTCGGTCGACAATCACCCAAATAGTATCGTAGCCTTGTGACGACTTAGGAAGCTTTATGAGAAAATCCATAGTGATATTGTCCCACTTCCATTGAGGTATACCGGGTTGTACCAACAATCCTGATGGCCTTTGGTGTTCGGCCTTGACTTTAGCATATGTCAAACATTTGCTAACATAGGTGGCGATGTTGGCCTTTATATTGGGCCACCAATATAGCTTCTTTATGTCCTGATACATTTTGTCAGAACCCGGATGAATAGAGTATTTTGACTTGTGGGACTCGTGCATAATCACGGTCCTCAAATCACCATAACATAGCAACCAACTCCTGCCATTGAAGCATAGAATTCCATCCGCACGGGGTTCCAACTTTTCCGTTCTAAGTTTCTCCGAATCCTTTAAATTTTCAATCAACATACCTCTAACATCTTCATTCTTGATGTTCTCTAGTTTCCGTGCTTCAGTCTGAGCATTCAAGATTTACTTAGGAAGATCCAAGCCAATAGTCATCACTAAGGATTGAACTCTTAATGGTTTACTATGCAACAACATTCGCTTTCCCCGGATAGTAACGGATCTCACAGTCATAATCACTGAGCAGTTCTAACCAATGACGCTGCCTCATATTCAGCTCCTTTTGATTAAGAATGTGTTGTAGACTTTTGTGATCCGTGAACACCGTACACTTGGTTCCGTACAAATAGTGTCTCCAAAGTTTTAGAGAAAACACTATCGAACCAAGTTCCAAAATCAAGAGGGGTTTTTTTAACTGTAGTTCTCTCATGTAAATTTTTTAATTGGCGTGATGCATAAGAAATTACTTTCTCTCTTTGCATTAATACAACACCCAATCCCTTATGCGACGCATCGCAATAGACTACAAAATCCTCGCTTTCCTCAGGTAAAGCCAGAATTGGCGCACTGCATAACTTCTGCTTTAATAACTGGAAAGCGGCTTCCTGTTTGTCACCCCAATCGAACTTAACTCCTTTCTGAGTAAGCTTGGTCATCGACTTGGCATATTAGTCTTTGAAACTCTTGTGGAGAAATCTTCGGGTAATACAGCTAGAGAGGACGAGACGTAAGAATTGCCGAATCTCCGTTGGCGTCTTAGGAGATTCCCAGTCCTTTATGGATTTGATTTTAGCTAGCTCTACGTGAATGCCTTGACTATCAATCACGTGGCCGAGAAATTGTACCTTAGGAATCTAAAATTTACATTTGGAGAACTTTGCATACAATTCCTCTTTCATTAAAAGAAATTTTAAAACGCCATTATGGTGAGTGTTCCTTCTTTTTCTTGAATAAAAATTTAATATATGTCATAAGACCGATTATAAATTATCCAAATTTGGTTTTGGCACACCCTATTCTTGAGGTCCATAATATCACTGGTGCGTTTGTCAAACCAAATGGCATCACTTGGAACTCGTAATGACCATAACGAGTTCGGAATGCCGTCTTCAGGATATCTTCTTCCTGTACCCAAAGCTGGTGATAACCTGATTGCAGGTCTATCTTAGAATAAACACTGGATCCTTGTAGTTGGTCAAATAAATTGTTGATCCTTGGGAGTGGATAACGATTCTTCACCGTCAGCTTGTTCAGTTCCTGATAATTGATGCACATTCAAAATGATCCATCCTTCTTTTTGGCAAACAAGACCGGAGCTCCTCAAGGTGAGGAACTGGGTCTTATAAAGTCCTTGTCAGATAGTTCTTGTAGTTGCTATGACAACTCTTTCATTTCAGAAGGCGTCAATCGATAAGGTGCCCGTGCTACAAGTGCAGCACCGGGTATCAGATCGATTTGAAATTCCACTTGTCGAGTCAGAGGAAGACCTGACAAGTCCTATAGGAATACATCAGGAAAATCTCAAACTATTGGTACATCCTCAAGTCGCTTCTTCTCCGACTTGTCTTCCGTCTCTCTTGTAGTAACGTTTGCCAAAAAGACTGGACATCCTTTTAGCATGTACTCTTGTGTGGCGTACAAGATAATGTACAGACGAGCCTCGTGTCCCTGGTTGTTTCCGTCACCGCGAACGATTAAAGTTTCATGTCCTTAGAGGATACGAACTATCTTCTCGACACAAACAATGACAGCTTGATACCTTGCCAACCAATCCATCCCGATTATAGCGTCGAAGCTACCGAGTTCTATGTGCATTAAGTTTATGTTGAATGGGTGGTTCAGGAAGTTTAATGTAAAACCCCTAAGGATAATGTTCAACCTAATTATTCGCCCATCGGCTAGTTCAACGTCATAATAGTAATCTAATGCAGTTGGTGTAATATCAATTTGGGAGCTAAATGCAGTAGACATAAAACTTCTATCGGCACCCATATCAAATAAGATAGAAGCATAGCAGTTGTTTAGAAGGAACGTACCCGTTACGACATTGGAGTCTGGGTTTGTCCTCGCATGGCCTACCGCATACACTTTCGTTGGAGCATTGACATTTCCAGCTGAGTTGCCTCGATTGTTGTTGTTCTTTAGCTTTGGACATTCCCTCTTTTAATGTCCCTGGACTCCACATTCATAACAATTAGGCTTCTTTCCTGTCCCAATGCCCCTTTGGTTATTGGCAGTGTTGGCCCTGCAATCACAGGCTAGATGTCCAACTCGATTGCACTTGTGGCATTTAGGAGCACACGGACCATCGTGGTGATACTTACACTTAGGGCATAAGGGTTTAGATCCCCCGCATGTCCTCTTCTCACCAGATCCCGCAGTGTAAGCCATGTCAGTGTTCTGCCTCTTGTTTTCTTGTCGATGTTGTTGGTTATCATCTTGCTTTCTATTGTTCTTTGTCTGACGCTCAGCAAGAGTGAGAATTCTCTTATCCATCAGTTTGGTTGCTATTTCAGTTGCTTCTTGCATTGTCTTTGGTTTTGAGGCTATTACACTCCCGTGGATCATGTCGGGCAAACCACCGACATATCTCTCAATCTTGTCAGATTCTTCAGGAAACATTCTAACACACAGCAATGCTAGTTCCTGGAAATGTTGGTTGTACTCTATCACATCAGAACCTTTCACTTTCAAATCCTGCAGCTCGACTTCGAGCTTCTTAATATCGATCCTCGGGCAGTACTTGTCAATCATCTTCTTCTTCAGTTCAGTCCAAGTCATTGCATAAGCAATGTCATTACCAGCAGTCTTAACGTGGGAGTTCCACCACGTTAGAGCATTTCCCAGAAGAGTACAAGTGGAGAACTTGATTTGGTTTTCCGCAGAGTAGTTGCTTATACGGAACACAGTTTCCATTTTCTCCATCCATTGAGTCAATTCAACAGCTCCTTGCGTGCCTTTGAAATTCAAAGGTTGGCACTTCAGGAAGCCTGGGTAAGTACACTCACGAGTGGCTCGCTCATTTCTTCGAACACCCATTCCCGAAGTATGGCTATCATCACCATTTGTACTTCTGTTATCATCACTTGCTGCCAAAGCATTAGTAACGCCTTGGTCAATCATTGCCTGAAGTTGGGCATTAGTGACAGTTGTGGTGGTGGGGGCTG
>BQNB010054520.1:3787-17599 GCA_026074375.1 Tanacetum coccineum
AAAATTAAAAAATTTCGAGAATTTTCATCACGCTACTATATGTATCCCTACTATGTACTATTATGTATGCACTTGCATTATTAAAGGATTTTCCTTGTTTCATTCAAAACCCGAATGAGAATTTTCCTTCAAACACTTCTCACGACTAGGATACGCATAAATTTTTTTTTGCATTGATTAATACAAAGCAAAAACATTTTTAGTCATGCATCACGACATATGTCTCTTTAATATGAATTTTCGGGTACATTCAACTAAAGCAACATTAAATTAAGGAGACTTTAGGTTATCTCATTATTATATTTTTCTCTTTTTGAGTCGAGATAATTACATCTCCACATTGTTTACATATAGACACACACTAAAACTCTCTCTAAATTAATTTGAGATCATCAAATTTGTTGGAAACAAAAGACCTCTAACATCTCTTTACATTGCCTTCACCTTCTTTAATTTTCTTCTTTTCTGCTTTCAACAGACCCTCAGTACCCTTCTCTATCGAAGGACGGTACCCTTGTGTGAGGGTACCGGCGAAACCGGGTTAACAGTGAGCTTCATATACGATTTTTAAACTTCAAATCCCATATTTCCCTTCTTTCTCAACCTATTTCTTGCTTATAGACTATAGAGTTTGACTTTAGGCGAAAACCATCGAAATCTAATCAGTGTGATTTTGCAATATAAAAAATTCATTTAATTGTCCAACATGAGCACATCTATAACTGCCTTCTTGTTAAACTCTTCTCCATCTCAATTTCCTGCATTCTCTTGATCTTTACCATGGCAAAATCAAAAAAATGACACGAAGGATAAGTATTTCAAAAGAACAGCTTGAATTAGTGTCCGTGCATGTTGTTTTGTCAATCTACCACCTGCCTCTCCACCTTACCAACACTTCTCTCCTCCTACCTACTATCAAACAACACCACTTTCAACTCCTCTTGAGTTACCACTGACCTCTCTTATGCCTCCACCAGGATTCTCTCCAACTCAACTCTTAACCACTTCCAAAACAACTCCACCTCTATTGACCTCTCCAACTCTGGCACCATCTCAACCTTCCAAACAAACATCTCATTTAGCTATTAACTTGGAGCCCATTGAGCTCATTTTCTCCACACCTCCAACATCTCCTCATCCATTCTTTGATTCACTCGAAGATCTACCACCTCGGACCACCAACCCGCCATCTCTACAACCTTCGTTCAACTCTATCGAGCATTTGGCAACTTAACCACCATCGGTTCCCGAGGTTATGAAACCTCCTCTTCCACCCTTGCTACCATAACTTCTGTCACACTCTCAATTGATGTGGTTAAACAATGCTTTTCCTCCGTTCACTCATAAGATGTTTTGTGAGCATTGTCAAAGGATGCAGGTGATAGTTAATGATCTTCATGATGAAATAAGGTTCATCCTTAATCACATTCTCGAGCGCCTTACCACCCTCACCCACCAAAACTTCCTATAGGATTTTTTGGTGTAGAAAATAAAAATTAGCTTTTAGTTTAAGAACTTATCCTTGTTCTTAGTTTTCCTATTTTTGTAAGTGACATAATGTCACAAAAATAGCTGATCATTTTATTACAAGGATTATATGTTCTATACTTGCTTGTGTTGAGCATTGTATTTATGCTTCTAGTACTTGTTTATATTTTTGACTATGTTTCCACTAACCAATCTTAAAAGTTAACTTTCTGACTTTTTAAATAGTAGCCGGCACCCTTCGTTAACGAAGGACGGTACCTTCTGGAAAAGGAACCGCCAGAACCGGCCAAATAGTAGCATGTTTTTACCTTCATTCTAACACTTGGTTTTGTAGGTACTCTCAAAACAAGGGAGAGCTTGTTTTCTATTTAATCACTAACATTCTTTTTTGCAGCATTGAATCCACTTAGATACCTTGACGCCCTCATTTAGTAGGAGCCTCCTTCAAGGGGGAGTATTTCATTTGATTCTCTCCATATCGACTCTCTTTATTGCATTCAATTCTTTTCGAATCAGCACTCATACATATTACTTACATTATTGCATCTTTTGTTAGTTTTCACTTCGACGCTCTTATTGTTTCGACAAAAAGGGGAGAAGAAAGTAAAAGACTCCAATTTAAAACTTCGCTTTCTGCTATTTACTTCCAATAATTTTATGTTTTGTTATCAACAAAAAGGGGGAGATTGTTAATACAAATAAGCCGTAAAAACGTTTATTTCTATTTCTACGATTTCTTGTGTTTTGTCGATATCAATCATAAATTCATTACAAGTAAAAATTAGAATGCACAAGTTTTATACAAATAGTCTTCCTAACTTACAATTACATATCACACATCAAAAATACATTATACATATTTACTCATACTTTCATTTTTTATGTATGATGTGTCGTTGTATGGTTTGATTTTGTAGGATCCCTTTGCTTAATGGATCTTAACCTTTAGCTTGTAAAGGATTTGTTGCCTTAGATAAATATAAAGTAACAATGATTAACCACTATTGATTACGCGGAATTTAATCAACAATGTAAAGAAGAACACAATTAAAACACTTTTATATATTGTTACTTTGACTCCTGCCTAAGTTACAGATTAACAAACTATGATACTTATTTTATATCTCATATGAACTCTATAAACTATATTACTCAACTATGCCTATGGGTTCCTTTTATAGACTAGAAAACGAACCCTAATTTTTGCTTTTTAAAAAAAAAAACCTTATAAGATAATGCATATCTTTTCCTAAGATATCTCATGCATATCTTTAACTCTAACTAATTTCTGCGTAAGCAGACTTAACTATTACATAAACAATATTAACTATTTAATACTGCCAGTACTAACTATGATAAACCTTCTACCAGTACTAACTATTACACTAGCAGAATTAACAATCAAATACTAATAAGAATTAAAATCTTTAACCACAGATTCCTAACATTCCTCCCCTAAACTTTTGAACTTCACATTGTTTAACTTCAAGTCTCATCAATTGTCTTTAGGTGGGGCTTTTGAGAATTGTATTCAACATGTCTTCAAATCCTTAGCTTCTCTGAAATGATGATCTAGTTTGATTTCTTTGGAAAAACCAGATCATAACTTGTCTTTTAGTCTTTGTGTCTTCCGCTCCACAGCTACACAACAACGATCCAACATAGTTGGCTTTATATTAGTTTTTGGCAAACTACCAGCCATCAACGGATTTGATATGTCTTTACCATGAGCCGTTTGCTATGGACTAGTCAATGCTTCATTGTAGTAACAAGGTGCATTGATAACCTTATAGTTTTTAGCAAACTATCAGCTATCAACGGATTTGAATTCTCTTTACCAGTAGCCGTTTGCTCTGGAGTAGCCAATGCTTTAGTGCAATACTATGGTGCATTGATTACCATATAGTTTTTGGTAAACTGTCAACCATTAACGGATTTGAGAAGTCTTTACCAAAGCCGTTTGCTTTGGACTAGCCAGTCCTTATGCCTATTAAGCATGGTGAACTGATAACCATTTGTTGTGTGGTGGTTAGCCAACACCCAAACCCTTCTCACTTCCATAATAGTCCACAGTTTCCAAAAACATGCCCACTGCTACTGATAACTTCATCACTTTCTAATCCCAGCTTGCTTCTCAATCATCTTCAAAAGTTTATAACAAACTTCATTCATTTTTCCATCTAGAAGCTTCATTTTTAGCATCACTTGGCAAGCATCTTTTGACAAAGGATATTTCCTATCTGCTAACATATATATAGTGCATGCCTCCAAAGTTAAACAATGTACTTTACATTTATCATAATATCTCCAACTAACCATCTTTGCTGCAGTGGTAAGCTCCAAATAGCATCTTCATTGAGAGGTGGATCAAACATAGTCCTGAGATCACTCCAAAGCACTCTGTCATAAGCATCTTCAGGCCTATTTGTTCCATACTTCTGCATTACCAACCTGTACAACTCTATAAGATCCTCTCTTGTGAAGTCTTTAATCATAGCTCCAAAGCTCATGTAGACTGTATCAGCTCCATTTGCTCTCATTATCTGATAAATACTTCTTTGACCTTGCTGAAATATCTTCCAATTTACCACACTATCAAATTTTGTAGCCAAAGGAGTAGGATTCATAGCTTCTACTGATTCCTCTTTATCAATTTCTAAATCTTCTTGTGCACTATTGTCAACATTTATACCTTTTCTAGCCTTTTGCTTCTTTCTTTTTCCTGTTCTTTTTACTTGCTCTTCTTCCTTTACTTCATCAACTTTTTCTCCTATAGCTGGAACATCTTTATCATCAATCCTTTGTTTCTTTAAAGTCTTTGTCTGAAGCTCTTCTCCATATCTTTTCAATTTTGCCTTTGTAGCTTCAAGATTTATAGGAACAAAAGTATCAATCTGCTGAACTAACTTATCAAACTCTTCTTTAATTTCTTCAAACTTCAACTTCTTTAACTGAGAAAGCTTCCAAGTTCCTTGATTCTTAAGATAGTTTGACATATAGATTCTTAACTGTGACTGAGTCATGGGTTTGTTTCTCTTTGCCTTAGCTCTTTCCTCTGCAAAGTGTTTCTTTCTTTGATTCACCATTTCTACCATTCTTTTTGCAAAATCTTGTTCAAGCAAATCCTTTCCCAAAACATCTTTTGTCAACTCTGCATTTGCTTCTAGCTTGGCTCTAATAGCATCCCAGTCTTCTTCAGTATAAAATTGAGCTTCAAATTGAACTTGAGCTTTTCTTTTCTTTTGTTGTTCTGATAAAGCTTCCTCTTCTGCCATTCTTTTGGCTATCATTTTATCTAAATGAATCTGCTTTGCAACTTCTTCATCCAATTGAGCTTGCAACTTTATAGCCTCTTCCAATCCAGCTTCCTCTTGTCTCATTTGTTCTTTAGTTTTGTGAGTAGCCTGGATATCCTCTTCAACCATTGGAGCCTTTCCTTCCCTTTGACCCCTTTTACTAGCAGTACCAGAATCAACTTTAGCACTACCAGTATTAACATCTTCAATACCAGTATTAATCTCTTCTTTGCCAGTATTAATCTCTTCTTTAGCATCCAATCCAGTATCAATCTTTTTAACCATAGACCTTGCTCTTCTCCTATATCTCTTGCCCTTATCAGTTGATTTTTCCTTGCTAACACCCTAAGAAGCAACCTTTGACAAATGTTTTTAGCTGCTTCCAAGATGTAGGGGGACTGATTTCTTTCTTCTTGAGCCTTCCCCTGAAGCTTTTGTAGTAGTAACAAAAATTGTGGGACTTTTTCTTTTATGGTATTCTCTAACCAAAGAAACTAGAGGATCATCATCCAATTCTAACTTTTCCTCCCTGTCCTCTGATTCTTCACCCTCTAATTCAGATATGAGTACTTTCTTGGATTTCTTCTTTACAGCTGTTTCTAGAGATTTCACCTTCTTTACCAATTTAACCACAGCATTCCCTAGTGTTTGTTTGGTTTCTTTTAACTCTTTCTCCAAACTATTAATCCTGGTCACCAAGGTAGGTACAAGCACCATCAATTCTTGAAGTTGCATACTATCCTCAACACTTCCTGATGTATTACCTTCAGGGAGAGGTGCTTCATAGGACCTAGGTGGTGAAAAATGAGGTAGGGATTGAGGTGGTGAATGAGGTGGTGACTGATGTGGTGAATGAGGTTGTGAATGAGGTGGTGATTGATGTAGTGGTGATGGATGAGGTGGTGATGGTATAGGTGGTTAGGATGTGGATGATATTGGATCAACAAGTGTCTGATGGGGTTCAGCTGGTTGTGCTGAGCCTTCACCTTGATCCACATCTGCCCCTGCCAACATAGCAGGCAACAATGGTACAATATCCCCTTCATAACCCCTTTTCATGTTTGCAAAAATCTTTTTGGTCAAAGTTGGGGCTAAATACCTTTCTTTATTTTCAGTTGTAATATCCAAAATAATTTGTAAAAGCCTTGGATACATTACAATTGAGTTGATATTACTCTCTAAGTTACAAGAACCATCCCATCAAAAATTCATTTTTGAACAATTATAAACCTATTGCTAGTATAGACAGATTAAAGCAAGTGAATAGTAACTACCAAATTGCATCCCATCCACCAGGACCTCTGCGCACTCGCATTTTGTTAAATATGATGGATTCAAATTTCCATATCTTATACCCAAACAAAATCCCCCCCTAAAAAAACCCTCCTACACCCACCACCCATATTAAAAACCCTCACACAAACATCCAAATATAATCTACCCACTTTCCATACATAGATAAGATATGTAACTCCCAATCATAAACCCATACACCCCTCAACTTCATCACCTACCACTACTACACCAAACTCTACTCACTATTCAAACCAATGAATTTTCCAACAAATCAATATAATCTACTTATTTCATTTTTCCAGCAAACTTATAAAGGGACCACCACCCCCCGTCCCCATACGCCCCCCGTATAGATCACCCCAAATGTCATAGGAGTTAACGGCATCCCCCTGTCGAGATGTACCTTTACCGAAAACTCCTAATACCTCAGTGGAAACCACCACTTTCATTTGGTTTTCCTTCAAGAAAACGCGACCCCATCATCTACCCGAGAGAGATAGTAGTACTTTAGGGCCACGCTCGCGAACTCGTTGATGAACGAAATAATAAGAACTGTAAATTCTATCCTGGGTTTGATACGAGTGAATGACTAAGTGCTGGTAGAGAGAGGGAATTGAGTTTTTATCGATGAATAACAAGGTTTCTTATTGGACCGTGTCGTAAGAAAGAGTGTCTTTAGAGTAAAGGAAAAGATATTTTATTAAAGAAACATACTGTAATATCAAATAGAAAACTATGTTAGAAGTATGATGGCCGTTATGAGATAGCTCTACGTTAAGATTTAAAGAAGAAAGTCAATTGTTCCCTCACCAGCACACACGGTTATATCAGATTAGACTCATCTGCTGTTGCATTTGCATATAAACAAGTTATCCCTCCAGAAGGAACAATGTTCTTTAAATCCAAGTTGTACACACCATCTCTAAGAACAACTTGACTTTCATCAAGAAGCTTAAAGCTAGGAGACAAGATAAGGCATTCAGACTCAGTAAAAAGGACACTATTTTTCTTGTCACACATTTGTGAGACAGAGAAAAGATTAAACTTAAGTTCATCTACAAAGTAAACATCATCAAAGTCTAAATTAGCAGTTTTGATTTTACCTTTACCCGTTATTTTACCTCCTTTGGGATCACTTCCAAAAGCCACAAAGCCTCCATTTAAATCTTCATAGTCTGAAAGATAAGCTTTGTTGCCAGTCATATGGCTAGAGCAACCACTATCTACCACTGCATGATCCTGTAACAAGATCTCTGGATTGCCTTGCACAAAAGGTAAGAGAATTAGTATCTCTTAGGGATCCAAGTCAATACTGACTTGGAAATCCCTTTTGGGTCTACATACTCAAACTTCTTGAGCATGTAAGAGCCATTATATTTGTACACATTATCCTGGTAATTCATCTTTGGCCTCCATACCCATTTATCCTTCTTAAGGACATTTTGACAAGAGATTGAGGTCTACTCTCAGAGAAGAAAGGTGAGTTTCTTTATCACGTGGATAGTACAAGACATAAGACACAAGTTTGGGATATTCTACTTCTTCATCAAATTCGTTATACTCAGTTTTCTTTATCAGTGATCACTACATAGAGCCTACAGAGTTCGAGATTCAAGAGATGGTAAACATATGGGTTTTAAGGGAAGCTTATTGTTTAACTAATTTTGGCAATGACTACAGTACCAACAGTCCTAGCAGTGCTAGCATGTACTACAGGTTATGCTCTTTTTCCCATTATGTCTAACAGGATTAATCAAACTTGTTTTGGTTAGTACTCCTTTTGGGATAAAAGTCCTTTTGATTGAGGGTATTTCAATTTATTTGAAAATTTTTGGTGATTTACCCTTTTAGCATTATCACATACTGGTTTGATCACCCTTTGACCAGTATTGACCACAGTTTTCAGCTTAGGTTCTGGACTCTTTTTGGCATAAAAATCACAATCTTTGATCAAATGGTCAGTACTCTTACAGACAAAGCAAGCTTTTATTTTCTTAAATCCAATTCCTTCTTTCTGAGAAATTTGACCAATTTTATCAACTTGAGTTTTAACTGTTTGAGTCTCATTAGTCTTAACAGGACTAACTGTGTTTACTTCAGACACATCATCCTCATCATCTGAGTTCCAATCCTCAATGATAACTTTATCTCTATTAATCTTTGGTTTAGATTTTTCAACTTCATTTGTTTTACCTACAGTCTTACTAGTTTTAGATTCACTAGTATCATCTTTTGGCTTAGTTGTTTTTGACTTAATTATTTTCTTCCTAATGGCATATTCATCTAAACCTGCAAATGATATGTCAGCTCTTGGGGTTAGGAAGTTCCCTGTTATAGGAGGGGGAACAGCATGATACCCATCTGCTTTGGAGAACCTATCATTTGTTGGTGTGATCTCTTCATCACTTGATCTGACCTAAAAAACACTCATACTAATCTCACTATCAGTTTCAGACTTGTTACTCATTTCATCCAATTGTGTGCCATATCCTAAACCATTTTTATCTTTAGCACTCATTTGACTGTTGAGTAATTTATTAAGACCCTTGGATGATTCTTCCCATTTTTCTATCTTAACTTTCAACTCATCTCTTTCCTTAACAACTTTTTCTAGTTCCATTTTAAGGTTGTCGATTTTTACTTCTCTGCACTTAAGCTCATAGTTTTGAAACTTATATTTTTCACCCCAAGCCAGTTCATTCTTTTCATGTCCAAGAATTCTAGATTCTAGAGATTCTAAGGCTAACTCATAACCCTGAATTTCTAGTCTGGCTCTGCTATGTTTTTCTCTTTCACTATCATAGTTCTTTTGAAGAGTTTTAAAAGATTCAAGACATTGTTTAGAACAATTTTGTACCTCATTGTCAGAAGAACTTGATGAGCTTGAGGAGGAGATGGCCATTAAAGCATAATTAACTGGTTCATCAAAATCATTGCTCCAGTCATAGCCTCCTAGACCATCTTGAGCCACCAGTGCTTGTGATGATGGTTCATTTGTTGTTGCATTCCTCCTGCCATTATCACCATAAGATCTTTTCCCTTGGTTCCTTCCTGATTTGCATTCCAGCCAAAGGGCCCTTTCCCTGTGATAGTTTTACCACTTAACTTTTAACCTTATCAAAGGTAACATTTTTTTTCCTGAAATCCACGTTCCTTCCTTCTTCTGAATGAATCTCTGCATCCCTAACATTCAAATGCCACCTGTCATCTAATACCCATTCCTACCATCACATGTTGGGATTCTTGATTTGATGAGACAAAATAAATAAAAGAATGAAACAAGAGGACTAAATCTGGCAACTATGTAATTCTACAAAGATGGAAGATTTTGAAGAATTAATGAAGATTTGGTCAAATATTTATAAGATAAAGATTAGGAAAGTATTTAATGTGATTTAATGGTAATTAATGTTGATTTAATGTGTATTTAATGTGATTAAATAGTTACCTTATCTATTGGATTACTTCCTTTGTAATCAAAGATTCTCTCCCTATTAAAAGAGATCATAGACATAGGTTTTAATATCCATCATAGATAACATAACTCCTCCCAATGAGAGTCCTAGATAGTTAATATCAAGGTCGACTGACGAGAGTCGAATAGTACACCATAGTTAGTTGGTGTAGCCCCAAGTTATAGTTGGGGTAATAGGGAAACGTTCAATAAAGAAAACCTTGTGATAACACTGATTGTGTTCTTTATTATTCTGCTGCGTGTTATCAATCATTGTTATTATTATCCTAGATGGGCTAAACGATCTCAACATGTGGTATCAGAGCCACGGGGCTCTTGATCTAGGATCTACAAGGTTTGTTAATGTTGTGCTATGCAGGAAAAAGAAGGTATGATTTTCTTTTTTGGTGTATTGGCTGATTTTGGTGATTTTAGAGCTTTTGCGACACTTTAATTCTGTGATTATTGCTGATGCAAGTCGTAATGGTGAAAACTAGGGTTTTTCATTAAACCCTAATATGGTCAAAAAGTTTTGGATCTGATGGTACAGCAGCAACAAAGATGAATGATAGCAGGCTTTAAGAAACAAAGAAGCAGCAGGTTGTTGGATCTGATGACAAACAATTAGGGTTTGTTTAAAACCCTAACTCGACGCCCAGATTGTTACTTGTTACTGGTTGGTGAGAGATCTGCTTGGTTTCGTTGATACTTTTGTGTTTCAGTAAGTCCATTGATAAGTTAGTACTGCTTGAAAAGGTTAGTACTGCTAATATTATTAGTGGCTTGCTATTGATATATCTGCAAGATGCGAGTACCAGGTTATTAAGGATCTATTAATTTAAGTTTTTATTGTGTCCCCTAAATATTGCTTTCTCTTGTTTGTGATTCTGGTTATAAAATTATGGAAAGTCAGAATGGTATAGTTTATGGGATGCGTATATTGTGGAAGTGATGGTTTTATGATGGACGTGGACTATGGAAGTAAGTTTGGTTATGATTCGTAAATAATGGGATAAGATCTGCTTTAAATAAGAATTCCCTGATTTTTAGGGATTGTGTTTGATCCTTGTATAACTTCCATATATATTGGTTCGTGGTTAATAAATGTGAAGTTAATACTGCTATCAATTTTTAGTTAGTACTCTCCATATAAAACTTAGTACTGCTGACAGGTTTTTAGTACTGCTCGCTTATGATTAATACTATCCGAGAAAGTATTTGTACTGCTAGTGGCATCCGAGATATAAAGTTTGTACCATTAGTACTATCCGACATAGCTAGTTTGTACCGCTAGCTTTATCAGTTATCGGGTGACTTATGGATTTCGATCTCGGGCAGAACTATTTTTTAAATAGTTTATTATTATTGATTTATGGCTCGGTTTAGAGATTTATTGAAGAGGTGATTACGAAGACAATTGAATATTGCTTATTTGATGTTGTAGTTGAGTTTCACATGTGCGTGTCTTATCATATCTTAAAGTTGTGGTTGGCTTTTAAGATAACTTGTTCGTGCTTACAATGGTGGGACGAAGACTTGTCAAAATCTAGCAAAAGTGTGTGATTTTTCTTATGGTGCTCAATGCTCACATTTGCTATCACTTAGTATGTGTCTCATAAAAGATGGGGATTTTGTCAAGAGGTTGCAGTTTACTTATATTTCACAGATTTATTTATAAGTTCGACGTCACGTGGATAGTGCAAGACATAAGACACAAGATTGTAAATTCTACTTTCTTCATCAAAATCGTTATACTTAATTTTTCACCAGTGATCACTACATAAGCCTACAGAGATCGAGATTCAAGAGATGGGAAACATATTGGTTTTCAGGGGAAGCCTTATTGTGAAAAATGTTTTAACCATCTACATGCACCACTTGAGGGGAAGTGTTTCATTACTACTGCTGATCTTTATTGCTACTGCTAGTTTATATTTCTACTGCTCAAAGTCATTTTTCGTATTATGCATCATGGCATGTATTTAGAGTATTCGAAGCTGGATTAGTATTATGGTATATGGTTTGTAGTTGTTATGATCCAAGTTACATTTCTAAGTGTTTACAAGTTGCTTATCTACAGAAGACCCCTATTGGATGAAGACAAAAAGGGGAAGAAGATTACAGGTTTATTGATTTTCAGCTTATTATATGTGGTGACATGATACAAAGGAAGCTTGGAAGTTTGTTTCATTCAGGGAGATGATTACATCTCAACTTCTCTATTTAAGGGGAAGTTCGTACACGACTTTGTTTGTTTTGTCATCATCAAATAGGGGAAGATTGTTGGGATTCTTGATTTGATGAGACAAAATAAATAAAAGAATGAAACAAAAGGATCAAAGTCATCATTATAAAACTCTACAAGCTGGTGGAGAAATATAAAGATTTGGTCAAATATTCTACAGGATAATGATTAGGAAACATATTAATGTGGTTTAATGTAATTTAAATAGTTTCCTTATCTATTGATTTACTTCCTTTGTAAGTCATGATCTCTCCCTATATAAAGAGATCATAGACATAGGTTTTAGATATCCATCCATAGAAAACTAGAGCTCTCCCAATGAGAGTCTAGATAGTTAGATAGCAAGTCGACTGATGAGAGTCGAATAGTACACCATAGTTAGTTGGTGTAGCCCCAAGTTATAGTTGGGGTAATAAGGAAAACATTCAATGAAAAACCTTGTTCATAACTTTGATTGTGTGCTTTATTATTCTGTTGCGTGTTATCAATCATTGTTATTATTATCCTAGATGGGCTAAACGATTCTTAACACCGATCTCCCCAATAGTAACACCAGCTGCTACCTCAGCATCACTCACCTGGATTACCTTCTTCACAAGCTGTCCGTGTCCGTACTCCAGGTTACCCAAGCGGGTACTCAAGTCCTAGATCACTAATGAAGGTATAGGGAGTCCAAGTGCTGGGAGGGAAAAAGATGGTCCCTTAGCAGCAGCAGTGGATGGACTTCCAACCTCGTAGACACTCGACGGTTGCATTGCTAGCATCAGGGATGGTGTGACGGGAGCTATCAGCCACTCCTCATTCACCTCCTAACCCTCCTCCTTGTCGAACCCCTCGGAGTCATCATCCTCAAAATCGTCATCCTCACCAAACAATGCGACCAAGTCCTCCTCCATATCTATCACGGGAGCAACCATCTGCTCCTTTGCCTCAAACATCGGCTCAGCAACCTCCTCAATCGCGGGTACGACCATCGGCTCAGCAATCTCAGCTCCTTGGGGCTTGCCCATCTCGCCCAACTCTCCCTATAATGGCATGTCGGCCTCAATCCATCCATTGTTGTTGTTCAGGATACCAGCGTAACCAGGCAACAGTCTGGGCGCAAAGAAATTATAAGCAGGATGCGGCTCATCCATAGGAAAGTCAAATACGCGATCAGGTGACAATGGTTCGCCTATGATACTACAAACGAAAAGGAAAATTTATCATACATAGTTTTAATCTTGTGTAAAAATTATACTCATCGCATATCAGGATGGTTTTATGATATTGCGTCAAATGCATAAAAATTAAATTTTTCGCGAGGTGCGAATACCGAGTTATATATATAGTCATACATCATAGAACGGATGCCGAATATATATTTACTTATACAATCATTACTTATATCAAGTGTATCCCACTTGTTACGCACATAATATGCAATCAAATATACCACATAAGGCTTCTAAGGATCGGGAACAACACGCGCGCGGATATCGGACATCGGTGAAAGACTCGTGAAACTTTTCCAAAAACAGTTGTAGTCCAAGTTTTGTAAAAAGACTTACTTCACTACAACTCGTGCTCTGGTACCACTCTGTAACACCCCCAGAATGCGATACGCAGCGGAATACAACTATCGGGGTGCTACTTCACAATACATGCACACGAGTCCCTGTAAACGTTCAATGATACGTTTATAAAACAAACTTTATTTCATTTATAAGGAAATATCAGAGTTACATAGGTCCCAATTACCAAAGTAGAAATTAAATTCTAAACGTCATAACACGACTTGGTTTCTAAAATCTTTATTTTAGTTTATGACACTACATCGCCGAGACATTGTCCTTGATATCCGCGTTCCGTACCATCCAAGCCATCAACAGCAACTAACCTGAGATACATGCTTAAAAATGTCAACAAAACGTTGAGTGAATTCATAGAGTTTGCAAACAACAGTTAGAACGCATATTTGGTTCAACAAAACATATAACATTGCTCGTAAGACAAGTTATATATAAATATATAAATAATAATGTCCAACTAAT
>BQNB010054520.1:18472-39507 GCA_026074375.1 Tanacetum coccineum
AGATTTAAGAGTCAAGAACATTCAAGGGTTGATTTTCTAAGTAGTCTTGGGTAATCAAAAACAACATTTGGGTTGTTTATCAAGTTCTAACCTCATCCGAAAACCCTTTCTTGTAAGTTGTCTAAACTCTTAAATAATTGTACTTTTATGGTCATTAGGATGATATTAAGCTAGTTGTACAATGCGTTTGTTTTAAAAACGAAAACTAAAATCGAAACAAGAGCTTAAAGTGTGTGTTTAGTTTTGACGTGAGCAAAAAAGAAAGAAACAAGGGTTGGTCATCTTTATATCATGGTTGTTGTGGTATTATATCTTGTGTTATCTAGGGCTTATTGATGCTTATTTGGAAACCTATCTTAAAAATAAGCTTAGTTAGGGCTTATTTGGTTTTTGGGCTTGTTTTGTTTGTTTCGGCCCAACCGAAACTCAAGAAGGGAGTCATAGGGTCGGCCCATGACTCATTCAACTTATTTTGAGGTTGTGGAGCTTATTTTGTAGGTTATTTTGTTGTCGGAGGTGCTTATTTTGTTTTCGGACTCATTAGGAAGTGCTTATTTTGTTTCGGTTTTTTGTGGGTTTCGGCCTAACAAGAACCGAAAAGACAAATTAGGGCTCGGCCTACTTATGTTTTTCGTTGGCTTATTATGGCTTATTGGAGATTCTTTGGTTATCATATTTTGATTTAGAGCTTATTAGCTTATTGAACTTTCAATAATATTTTGGAGTTATTTGTTTGCAAAATGGTGTTAATTGCCCTAAAAGTGGACTCAACCCAATAAGGGATCGTGAGTATATCTTAGTTCAAAACTAGCTTATTCGTGTGCTTATTGAGCACTTATTTCGTCATTTATTTGATTATGAACTTACCAAAATAATTATAACTTGTTTTGAGACTTATTAAGCTTATTGGGCTTGCGGCCCAATAAGGACAAAAGCCTCGCCTTAATAAGGACTTATTAACCCTGGCTTATATTAACGGATATTTTCTAAACTTGTTTGAAGCTTATTTGAAGAACTAAAAAGGTTTGATACAAACGGAGCTATTTTTGAACTTTTTGGAGAAACTTTTGAGCTTATCGGGCTCACGGCCCAATAAGAGTTTTAAGCTACGGCTTATTTTTGTGAATTATTACTTTGGCGTGAGACCATTATACCTTTACGTAACTTATTAACTTATTTTGTGCTTGAAGGCTTGTTTTGGACTTTGGGGGTCTCGGCCCAATAAGTTAAGATAGGCCGCGGCTTATCTTGACCTATTTGGTCCCGGCTTATTCCCTTGAACTATATCTTCGCTTATTGGCAAATTATTTTAGTTAAACTAAAGAGAACTTATTTTATGGTTGAGTTTGGTGAACTATTTTGACCTATTTTGAATCTTTAAAGATACTAGTGGACTTATCGGGTCGAAAAGCCCAATAAAGTACGTACACTAAACTTGTCATAGTATCGGGCTAACTAAGAAACTTTAATGGGTCTTAAGGCCCAACGACATAGTAGACTAGAAAAGTACTTGGATTTGGGTTGTCTATTGGATCTAAAAGTGGACTTGTACTTGAGTGGACTAAAATGACTTGTATAAGTCATTAGAAATATTGTTTTAATGGATCGATGTGAAAAAAAATATGAGTTTAATGTTTTGTTGAGAAATTATTTAAAGTGGGAAAATGGTTTAACTTAAGGTTTGAAAACTTTAGGAAAACTCTTATAAACTGTAACATCCGAGAATTTTCGAATTTGGAATGACGATGTCAATCTTTGACTTTTTAGGGTCTGGCTTGACTTATAAGAACGATCATCTAAATCACGTTTTCACGACTCGGACTCTAAAGCAATTTGATGTGAAATGATATTCCTGTCAACTTTTTAGTTTTGCCCGAGACCTGGAAACGAGCCGAAAAGGGCTAAAACAGCACCGCAAACATTATTCGAACAATATACAACGCGGACACACAAAAACAATTAAATTTGTTTTTAGTTATCAGTATTTATTTAATAAAAATATTAAATAAATTATTCATCATTTTTAATTAAAAGCGTTTTTGAAAACGCGACTACTCGAGTTGAAATCCGTTTTTATTTCGGACGAAGCGAAACCGGCTCATAAATTGAATAACAGATATTTTATTTAATGTTATAAAATATTTCTGAAATATTACCAAATAAATACTCATTTTTATCAGAAAAATGATTTGAAAAACAATGGCGCAAGTTTCGAGATTTGAATCGTTCGTTAAGTCGCTCAAATGAGTCCCGAACCGATATTTATAAAACTATATTAAAAATGTTACAAAATGAACCCTAGACTATGGGGGACTTTCCACTTTCTTTTATATATATATAACTTATACTCATTTCATTTTCATTTCATTCCATCTTTATACACGCACACACTCTTATATAACTCTCTCCCCCTCCCATAAATTCCGGCCACCGGCCAGCCACCGCCGCCACCATCTCCGGCCGCCGGAATAATTTTTCGGCGGGTATTCCGGCCAAGACCAAATATACTCCTCATAGCCGGATCTACCCGATCCACTATGCCACTCGCTGCCACGCGCGACCACCACCCCCACGTTACCACCACAGCCGGCTACCACCACCCCCACCATCATCATCCTTTCGCCATCATCATCATCCTTTCGCCATCATCATCATCACAACCACCACCCGAAGAAGGTGCGTTTGGTTTTGTTTATAGAAACGAAGGGGCGTTTGGTTTTGTTATAAGCACCGAAGAGGGTGCGTTGGGTTGTAACAGCCAACACCAAGGGCGGGTTTGGTTGTGGTTCGCGGGTCAACAGCAGCAGCGGGGGGGTGTGTCGGGTCGGGTTTGTGGGTTTGTTACCACCCGATTATGGTGCGTCGGGTTGGTGGTATAAACCACAAGGGTGGGCATGTTTGGTTTGTCTCATAACACCAAGGGGTGTTCGTTTCTGTGGCAGCCGACACCGAGGGTGTGTTTGGTCCGGGTTGAAGCCACCACGACCCACAAGGGTGCGTGGGGTGTCGGGTCGAACCACCAGCGGGTGCGTTTGTTTGTTGTCACAGATTAGGGTGCGTTTGAGGTTTATAACAGACGAGGGGTGTTTGTTTTATAGGATATCGCAGAAAAGGGTGTGTCGAGTTTGAGTTGGTTTGGGTTTCGTGTCAGCCGCAATGGGTGCGGTCGGGTTGTTGGGTTTGGCTCGGGACAGCCGGGGCAAGGGTTGTCGGGTCGGGTTAAGGGTTAACAACCACTAGGGCGCGTTTGTTTGTGTTGGCTGTCGAAACAGCCGGGGTTGACGGGCTAGGCTGCAGGGACAGCCGGGACAAGGGTTTGTTTGGTTTGTTTTTATAACCGCACAAGGGTGCGTTTGGCTGTTTATAACAGCCGTAGGGTGCGTTTGAGTGTGGTGACACCGAAAAAGGGTGCGTTTAGTTTATAAGTATTCAATTATTTCGTTATATTATAAATTGATTAAATGTGATGAAAAATATTATAACTTGCGCGGTCTAGTAAAACATGAATAAATATTAAAACGAGATTTATATAAAGTTATAAGTGGTATAAATATTTGAGACGAGAATTGGACTAAAAATGGACTTTAGTGCCTTTATATAACGAGTAATTTAAATCAGAAATCGGAACATGGGTTTCGGAATTCGAGACTTTGATAAGTTAGACTTTGGTTTACAAAATATAACAAATTATATTTTTAACGGACGTTAAGACAAAAATCTGGACTTGTAACTCCAATAACGAAGAAAAACTGGAGTGAAATCAGAATATAACTTTAATAGAGAAATAATTAATTATTAATATATATTAAATCGTTGCATATATTAATTAAACTATTATGAGCACTTTCGAGTCCGTTTCAGCTCTCTGTCGAAACGACGAAAGTTTTCGTAATGACATATTTACTTTGCCTGCGAGGATTGTCTAGCTTTAAAGTTTAAAAGTTAAGATATATCGGCGGGTTCAAAACTAAAGGTCAGGGTTAATATAAAATATTTCAATTAATAGTTTTAAGATCATATTCGGTCCTTAAAACGAAGGTCTACAGAAATAGTAACTATTTCTTTAAATCTTCGCACATAAGTTAATGACTAACGAAAAAATAGTATATATACATATAATATACTAAGGGTTAAGGTTTAAAGACGCGCAAGTGATATCTATCACATGATAATATGAATGTATAACATATAAAAAATATGAATGATTTGGGGTAACGATGTACGCATCGTTGGTTCCCCCCCCCCCCGTAATTATTACTGTTATCATCGATACGACATAATAAAGGTTGTGGTCGAGATCGTCGCAAGATCATTGATTTAATTGATTATTGATCTGATGTCTTTTAATCATGTGAGTTTATAGCCTTACGCTTTTTCCAATCTTTTGAATGTTTTATAACCCGCTAGAGGGATACATGCTTGTTCAACATTCTTATACTTACTCGTTTATCTTATAACAATTGATATGTATTTAAGGGATTGTGATTTATAGCCCCATGTTTACTGGTTTTACATATATTTTTGGAGTGAGAACATGCTTGTTTACAAATACATTTACAGGATTGTTTACAAATTAGTTTACATACTTATTTAAATAGCTCGCTATGTGATACATTATTTGACTTCATTTTTGGTCACAAATGCATACTTTACTTTTGAAAGATATTGAGCGGAATATAGCCTTAGGTCTGATGAACTGTATAGCAACAAAATTACTGCCCGAATGTTCTTGGAGGGGACACCGGTAACGGGAGTACATATTTTTACATTACTGCCCGGGTGTTCTTGGAGGGGACACCGGTAACGGGAGTACATATACATTGTATCACTGCCCAAATTGGGTACATACAAGTCTAACGTTCACAGCTTCATGAACTTTAAATCACTTTGTAGGGGAGCGCGAAATGTTATGAAATAAGATCTATTCGGTGGTTTGGATCCCTGATTCGTAGTTGATTAGCAATCGCCGATAACGAAACATTTAGCGTGATGTCCACAGTGATGATATAAAATAGATCTAATCTGAGAGTGGACAACCCGCCGTTCGGTACTAGCTAACACTGGGACGAACGTTATAACATGTCGGATTATAACGTTGGGACTAACGGCCTCCCCGACAAATACATACATTGAACATTTTGTTCATTAATACCCATAGCAATTCTTTTAATAAAAAATCTTTGGTGATAAGATTGGTGAACTTTTGGTGACATAAAAAGGGTCGTGCATATTTATAAAAACATTTTAACATGTACTGTGATGACACAGTGATAAATATATAATGTTGAACTTACAGTCATATTTAAACTAACTAAACTCACCAACTTTAATGTTACTACTTTTAAGCAAGTTTTTTCTCGAGGTGAATTAAATGCTTGGACCTAATTTGATGTGCAATGGAGTCTTACATATTCAGAAGTAGCTTTTCATTGGAGCAATTATGTACAAATGTCATATTAAATACAGAATTGATTAAATCAACATGTAAATTTTCAACGACAAACTAGAGGTCGTTCTCATTGTAATCTATTGCTGTGTACGTATGAATTATCACCCCATGTGTTATTCCATTGCGTTGTATATGATATTTGGGGTGTACATTTATATTGGCTTATACCGTGGGCTTGGTGCTCGTGGGTTGACCACGACCAACCCATGTAGGTCTATGGCGGTATCGTTTTCCGACATGGAGACCGAAACGATAATTTAATATATATTAGTTTGATGAGTTTATCATTCATAGAGGTGTACTTAACCATGATATCCGACCGATTCCATATTCGGTTAGTCCATATGCCTACGCTGAATGTGGTTATCGGTGTCTTGGGATCAACCGACCCAAGAACATCGGCTCATTGATCGGTTTTGGACATCAATCTATCGTAGGGACAAGTCTTCAAGTCTTTTACTCGAAATATCACCAAAGTCTTTCACAAATACTTTCAATCAAACACTTGACTTCACCTTTAAAAAAAAATCTCTAGTCTTTGTGTTTAAGGTTTAAAGGTTAAACCTTTTTGTTACCTACTATCAAGATTAATGATATTAAGCTAACAAATCAACACAATACATTCAAACAATCAAAACAAACACACCTTTTAGGGTGGTTTGGTTGGAAAAACGCAACAAACACCCCCTTTTTGATCAAGTTAAACAATGATTCACTTAAATTCGAGTTAACAATAGTCTAGTAGTATCATCATTATCTACAAAAACCCTCAAGAAAATTTAACATCTAAACACTTCAATTTTTATGAACCCTAAATCTAAAACTTTGATTTTTCAAGATTTGTGAAAAGATGAAAGAATTCTTGTTACAAGAGTGATTAAAAGATGATTATTAATGACTTTTGTGTTTTACCTTTTGATCAAAAATGGTTTCTTGTTTGGTCTTGGTGTTGGCCGATCCACAAGAGAGAAAGAAAGGGGAGATTTTTTTTGATAAAATGTATTAAGTGTGTGTGTGGGATCGGTTAGAGGGTTTAAAAAGAGGGGATTCAATTTTTGGCAAAACTAGTCTCTAGAGGTTTTAAACTCTATTAAACTAAGCCTAAAGTTTAAGAATTACCCCTAACACCTTAAATAAAAAATTAGCTAGCATTTTAGGTCCTTAAGATAGTTAACTAATAAAAGTTACACTATATACCCTTAACTTTAAACTTATTTTGCAAACATAGTCCCGGAGTTAATCTCGTTAACTCCCCCTCAAATGATGACCAATTAATTAACTTAAACACTTTTCCAAAATCATTTTCACAATTCTTTTTGAAAATTTTAATTTTCTAGAAAATAATTTTCCCCCAAACAAATATCCATTTTCTATTTAATGAGCTGTAGAATTTGTTTGAGCGTTCAAAATCTCTAGATCATTTTTCCCAATTAATAATGATGTATTCTTTTTGAACATTTTTAAAATTTTTCATATAAAAGCTCATTCTCCCCCTCGAACAAAGACTTGGATTTGTTCGAGCGTTCGATTTTTTTTTGAAAATCTTTTTCCATATAAATGACAAAACTGATTCTGATTTTATTTCCAGCATTTTTGAAAAATTAGTTTAACTCGAGCATGTTTGATAAACATATTTCGAGAAAAATTGCTTGAGATAAAGAAAATTAATCTTTTAAGGACAAAATGCACTTTTTAACGTACATTTTCCTTTTTAGAAAGCGTGATTTGTGTAGCAAAATATACACAAGTCATGTTCTTGAGTTTCAAACTTGGAATGTTTTGAATCTTTAAACTCAAGACCAAAAAGACTTCTCTTTTTGTTGTTAAGGATAACTGCACTAAAGCGTACAATTTCCTTTTCTTTAGGGACCAAATTCTTATCTGATATTTAATAACAAGCCATAAGAAAATTTGAGATGACATGTTTTAAAATGATTTTAACTTTTAGTCGAAGTTTATCTACAATCACGTGTCATTATTGAATGACATTTCTAAGGTCGTAGATATTATCGATCCTAAAAGACATGTCGAGCTGTTTTTTTATAGTTTTGAAAGTTTCTGATTTTATATTTTGTTTTTGAAATTTTATATTTTTTTATTTTAATTTTTGAAAATTAAAAAAAATGAAAATCTTTTTGACGTTTTTGTTTTTACAAGCTAATGTGTTAGGTTTACGAAAAGTGTCTGTCACTTCCATTATACCATTATATAGCTCGTATAGTAATATTTGGAACCTTAATAAGGTAAATGGCCCAAGGCCCATGATAAACCCACTAAGGGTCCATATGGCCGGCCACTCTAGAGTATATATACCCCTCTTTACACCTCGGAGAGGGTTGGTTGTTCACTTCACATTTTTGCTAATCTAATATTTCTCTTTTTTCTTTCTCTCTCTAGAAGTGTTCATCCATTCTTTCTCTCTCTAGTTCTTCATACATTTGATTGTGAGTTTAGATAATCTGGTATTCTACAATTGGTATCAAGAGCCATGGGTGATTAAGCTTGGTTTTGTGTGCGTTTAGTTTACTTGTGGTCTTGGTTCGAACCATCACAAAGGATTTTCATCTTTTGTGGGTTTTAAACCATAAAGCTCTTAAGTTTCTTTTTTTTGTCATCTTAGTATAGCGTAGTTGTATAAGAAAATATTTAGAAAAACTCAAAAATCTTCATTTTTTTTTGTTTTTGGTTCGAAAAAAGGGTTTTGGGTACAAGAATCTTGATTTCAATTTTTTTTGTTAAAAACCATAAAGTTTGTGTTTTAAGGTTCTCCTAGTCTTATAATAGCAAAAAGTACAAGTGAATTCAAGTAAAAACATCAAAAAATATGTTTTTAAGTGATTTGAAGACGGCTTTTTATACACACTGTTTGAATTCAACAATTTATAAGTATTGAATTCGGCGATTTATACGTTGTTGAATTCGGCGATTTATACGTGTTTGATTCCGGCGATTTATACGTGTTGAATTCGGCGATTTATACGTTTGGGTATAAGGCGATTTATACGTGTGCAGTTTCGGCGATTTATACGTGTGTCAAAGTCAGCTATTTATACGTTTTTGGATTCGGCGATTTATACGTGTGTAAATCCAGCGATTTATACATGTTTTCAATCCAACGATTTATACGTGTTTCAAATCCAGCGATTTATACGTGTTTCAAATCCAACGATTTATACGTGTTTCAAATCCAGCGATTTATATGTGTTTCAAATCCAGCGATTTATACGAGTTTCAAATCCAACGATTTATACGTGTTTCAAATCCAGCGATTTATACGTATCCAAATCCATTGATTTATACCAAAGTGAAATCCGGCGATTTATACCTTTTTAAATCCAGCGATTTATATTGTCTTCTAAAAGGTGATTTATATAAATTTTCTTAAGGTTATTTATATGTTACACTTGGGTGATTTATACACTTACCTTTAGAGATTTATACCATATTTACTTGGAGATTTATACGGTTTTTTGTAATTTGTAAAAGCTCCAAAATTGTGAAAGACGTGGAATGCACCCAAACATCAGTCACCAAATATACATATATCATAATGTCATAATCCATCGAATACAAAACAAATCTAGGATGCATCCATACGCCCCTTAAACAAATAATAATCTTCATAATGCGCATATAATTCAAATGGGGACGCGTGAGAAATCACCACTCACACATGAACATGCCAAAGGTGCATCATGATACTGCCATGTTACTTCATGGCTAGAACAAATAGTGGCTCGGGTCTCAAACTGAAGGGTTCAAAGCAAAGTCATATCAAAGTTCATTTCAAAGAATCATAGCAAAGGTTCAATGGTCAAAGGTTCAAATATCAAAGGTAGCATAGAATGGTTCACATAGAACATAATATACAGATCATAAAAAAGAACCAAGTATAAAAGGCTTAGAGCAATGTAGGCAAATCACATAAGTAATCAAAGATAGAAGCAACGCATAAATCATAATAATGGTAGGAGGTGTAGGTATTAAGAATATCCATACCTTATTCCGAAGCAAAGCAATAATCAAAGAAGACACCACAGGAATAGCACAAATCACTCCCTCTTGACCGAACCTAAAGAAATGATGAATTCGAATTACAAACCATTCATTTAAGTTATACTTTCCATTTTTAGTAACTTTCCATTTTTAGTAACTTTCCATTTTTAGTAACTTTCCATTTTTAGTAACTTTCCATTTTTAGTAACTTTCCATTTTTAGTAAGTTTTCAAAATTAGTAATATTCATCATTTGAGATTCTATTAAGTATTTTGAATAGTTTAGGGACTTAACATGTCAACCTTACAAGTTTAGGGTTAAATATGACAACTTTCCATATTTTAGGGTTTAATATGCAAAATCAACAATTTTCAAGGTTAAAAGGGTAAATATCAAAGTTTTACATTTTATTCAGATTATACCTTCCATTTTCTGTATTTACAAGTCAAACCCTTAATTTTACATAATTTACATATTTAGTCCTTTTGGTTTATTAATTAATTAAACATTATCTTTAATTATCCATAATTACAAAACAAGCCCTTATAGATTCAATTATGACAAAATCATACTTTATACATTAAATACTAACCAAACCTTATACTTTTCAGAATTTACAATTTCAGTCCCTCTATTTTAATTAATTAATTTCTAATTACTTATTATATGTAATTAACCATTTTAATCCAAAATAATATCAATATGACATTTTATACCCCCCAACTTATTTTATACAGAATATATTAAATATAATAACATGTCTAAAATAGACCCCATAGTTTCAGAAATTACAAAACAAGTCCTTATACCTTTACATAGCAAATCGGATAACAAATTAATTCACAAAACCCTAATATAATTTTTCCCAATCACAAACATAATTATTTCCCAATCATTGGCATTAAATGCACCTGGAAAAATTATCAAAACCCTAACCCTAATTTTATTCTTTCCTTTTTCCTTATTTTCGAAATCGGCAAACACAAGTAAATCTCCAATAATTATTCGAATCACTTCCAAATTTTTCCAACAATTTTTCTGAGTTATATGTGATATGAAAAACCTTATAAAAATATAAAATCAAATGTACAAATGGTTTTTAAGCCGATTTCATAATTACCTAAAAATTAGGGTTTCGAATATGATTTAATTTATAAAATCAAAATAAAATGCATGAACATTTTTCCCAGGTATATTATGGATTAATATGATGATAAATGAGATATAAAAATACCTTTGATGATTCTTGATGATTTTATGATTTAATAGTACCCGGTTGCTTAATTCGAACCAAATAATAACCACGATCGAACCAATCACTCCACAAACTTCCCACTATTTTTCCAAAACTCCTTTACCTTCAATCACCTATAAAAATTACTTGCAAGCCCTTGGAAATATTCTATGCCATCACTTTTGGTTTTTATTTGGGCTTTTGGAATTTGTTTTTAGGGATTTTAACCAAATAAAATGAATTTAAATGAGTTTTTAATAGGAATATGCCGAGTTTAGGGGCTTCCAAAATGAGTTTAAATCAGATTATACCTTTGCCAATATTTTTTTTATAAATTATCCTATTTTACTTTATTTAATTTGTATTCGTTATAATTAAAATCAAATATAACTAATTTCGGCCAACACCACAAAAAGATACTATACCTTAAATATTACTTATTTTATTATATAACATATGGTATTTTAAGTCTTACAATATTTCTTACTTTGTCATATATTGTATTTTCATAAATTTTATATTTAAATGCTATTTTTTTTCTTGCTTTTATGAATTTTCTTGCATTAGGGGTATTTTGGTAAATTTACACTTGTTGAGATTTTTAGGTTTTACAATTTATTTCAAGATATGATTTAGCATTCCATTAGTAAAAAAGAATTATTCATGCCACTTTTTATCCGAATCCCCTTTGTTTTTAACCTTGAATCAACAACACCATTTCGCCCAAAAGGAAGTTATTACTAGCTAGGCTGCCAATGCTAAACTATAAAAATAAATTTGAAGGCTAACGGGATTTTATTAATGAGCGTCGTCTATATGAAAAATGACTGAAATTGGTTTCCGTAAAGATAACTTGAATCTAAATTTATCTATGTCAGAAGAAATCCAATGGCAAGATCCAAACATGACATTTGTTAGCACACAAATTGAAAATTAATTGTCATGGTAGGTTAAGTACAAGACCGAGATACTACTTACAATACTTATAATAATTGCTTTGACTTGAAACTTTCAAGAAAGGATACGTTAAGCGAAGTTATCATAGTATTACATCCCTTATAGATTATTATAGTTTCGGTTGGTTAGATTGGATAGTTAATTAGTATTCTCTTGTGGCTCAAATGCATGTTCTACTTCTTTTATCTTGATTTTCCTCCGGCATCTTGCTAGAGCGTCTTAACAAAATTATCGCTAAAAAACAACCCTTAGAACAATGATGCTCTTATATCTTGTTATTTGGATTTTTTTATAATTTGCTTTTAAAAAATAAAATGATGTAAAGGTATTACATTGTTTAAATCTACTAAAATGTTTAATATAACACATCAAATAAATCAATATTTTTTTTGGATTTTAAAACTAATTAATTACCTTCCTCCCATTCATATACACATACCCCAGTGATCGAAACCCTAACCCAACCAAAGCCACTCTATAAATAGCAGCTTTTCAACCATTCCCCCAATCTTCTTCCAACATCCTCATGGTGGCAGCCACACCCACCATACTCTTCATCCCTAGAGTTCAGTGAGTGTTCGCTTTTCTTTATATAGTTTTGGTCCTTCAGCTGATTCATTTCTTATGCGTTTTTTTCTGTTTTGTTTAACTAATTAGCATCAAGGTTACTGCATTGGCATGTCGAGACAGGCGTGTATGTACATTTGATATCATCACTCGATCATTGTTCATTGCTTTTCGATGGATCAAGTACTTACGTAGTAAGTAAAGCCATTTTCATGTTGAGCACTAATGTTTTGCCATAGCTATTGGATTTTGTATAAGTTTTAGTTGGTTCCAAGTTTATGGTTTTGAATTAGGGTTATGTTTTGTAACTTATTTTAGGGTTATGTAATTTTTTTTACTCACAATAAAATGTATTTCAACAGCGGAGCCCTAAATGAGGATCAACATATCTTTCCGATCAAATGATCAATCTGAGGGTTTGAGCTCATTACTAAAGTCAGCTATCGGATTTGTATAGATCCTTGTTGTTTGAGAACATGTGGTCTCTGTTACCGTTGGTGGAGGCAGAATTTGGAGGAGGTCAAGGGTGATGGTGGGTGAGACTTCTTGAGCAACAAGGAAACAACATTGCAGCAGGTAGCAATGGCATCAGTACCAATGGTAATTTCTGAGGTGGAGCCGGTACCTGACTTGGACCACTTTGATCAACATCTGCATTGTATATTTAGAATAAATACTATTTTAAAACAATGTTTAGTATAATCTCAAAAACCAAAGGATAGAAATAGCATAATTCTTTTTACCAAGAGGAAATCATGGTATCACTGATATCGCAGCTTCATGGTTAGAAGGGGATGCTTGTCCCCTTGGCCCATTTGCATCATCATTTGGACGAGTTATTGGCTCATTTGAAACATAATTCCGCAAATGCTCAAGTACCCTAGCGTCATACCCTCCATCTGTGCCCTGTAAAATGAAACATATTGACAATAATAAATGTATGTAAAATTGTGCTCTTACAACAAAGTCATGAAAATTTGTGTTATCATAGCAATTTTAAGCAGAGATGTGTTAGCGTCACTACCAAATGACATTTCTTTTATGTTAACTATCAACTTTACTGCAAATAATTTATGGTTAATTATGGTTGTAAAGCATTTTTGTACAATGAATAAAATCTATAAATGACTAGCTGGAATTTATGTGTAGTGGGGTTAAATTGATTACTATCTTTATTTCTTTCTATATGTGGCTGGATTATGATTCATAGTGTTGGGTAGCCTATCTTAATTGGGCATGACTAAAATGGTATGAGCATTGCTGTATCCTTCTAAACTTCATTCCTAACTCCATGATCATGACATGTGACAAAATCATTGGATAGTATAACATATAAAAAACATCAGGGGTGCAAAACTGAACATAAATAAAGAAATCATCTTCTTCCCCAAATTTCCGCTCACTTTATTCCAACAAGTTTCGAACATTTTCTTTAACTCTATTCAGACTACCTTAATTTTTTAGAACACATTATCATGATTTTTAGGCTAAAATTGAATTTACGTCCATCGGTCACAATTACACTTACACAACATTACATAAGTGGGCGGCGCTGAAAATATTAGTAGATGTGTGTTGGTGATTTTAGTGTCATCAATGGCCATTTAGGTAATGATGATTTACTAGAGACCGATGAGATTTCATATTCGGCTCGGATACGAGTTAAGGAAGTGTGGAGTGCACACTCGTTGAGCTAATATGAACTCGACCATGACAGAAAAAGCGAGGGTCAAGTGGGCCGCGCCCCTTGACAGGGGTTCTAGGGCAGCGACACTTGCCCGGTTGGGTCAAGGGGCAGAGCTCCTTGCTGGGGTCCCTCTAAACGGTATTTTATAAATCTGTATCAAGGAATTACCTTAATTTCCTGCCAAAGCCCACCCAACATGTCAGTTGGTGAACAGTTACAACTGTTGGGTAAACCGCCTAAAACTGTTACAAAACTTATGTTTTAAAACATAAGATCTGGTCTCAGAAAACAATACGAAAAATATATACAATTCCTTCATTGTTCTTGCTTTGTAATCTGTTGCCTAGAATACAAAGTGTTCTCTTCTAGAATTATCCCGATAAGGATTTCGTGCAACCATGCATCTATTAGGGTCGATGTATTTATACGGGAAACGGAAACTCTGCAAGATTCTTAGTAAAATATTCCAGGATCATCACCAATCACACACACACCCTAATTTTATATCATACGATATAAAGTATTTCTTGTGATAGATGGCTGGAAATACGATGAAGGATATACAACCAAACTTGGGGAAATTGACAAGTTTGAGTGGCATGACTTTAGGGATGGCAGAGATGATGATTTTCTTGTTGCACCAAGTTGAAGGTGCGTTTATGTGTTGATACACCGGGCCGCGGAAATTGTTAGAAGATGCAATAGTGGCAGTGAAAGGATAAGGGCAAAGTAGGAGAGAACGATGACTACATTTGCAGGGGAAACAATTCGAATGGTAGTTGATTCTCCTTTTAATGTTTATACGAATGTTGAATCGGCTAAGGAGTTGTGGGATTCACTTGAATCCAAGTACATGGCAGAGGATTATTCAAGTAAG
The DNA here is from genome assembly GCA_026074375.1 of Tanacetum coccineum. Classification (NCBI taxonomy): domain Eukaryota; kingdom Viridiplantae; phylum Streptophyta; class Magnoliopsida; order Asterales; family Asteraceae; genus Tanacetum; species Tanacetum coccineum. The sequence goes on from BQNB010054520.1 coordinate 33,240, forward strand.
AAATTCCTTATGAGTAATTTTAATAATTACAAAATGGTCGATTCTAGACCGGTCATTGAACAATATAATGAACTCCTTAGGATCCTTGGACAATACACACAACATGCTTGAAAATGGATGAATCCATTTCTGTTTCAAGTATAATTGATAAGTTGCCTCCTTCCTGGAAGGATTTCAAACATACTTTGAAACATGGTAAAGACGATTTGTCTTTGGTCCAACTTGGTAGTCAATTGCATATAGAGGAATCTCTATGGGCGCAAGACAGTAAACAAGGGCAAGGGTTAAAGAAGTTGTTTGGACTTTCTTGTGAACATGGCAAGAGGGTAAAAATAAGAACAACAAACAAAACCAAAGGAAAAAAAAGTGATTTCAAAGAACACGTAGTGGTTCGGGTTCAACAAGGACAACCTAAGTTGGAATGTTGGTAAGGTTTAGGTTAAAGACTGGTCACTTCAAGAGGGGATTGCCGTTCTTAGTGGTAGAAGAAGGAAGCAAATGCTGGTGGTCAGGAAAAGGGTTTATGGACCATTCCCACAGGCCTAAGGGTCAGAATTTAGTGCCTGCTTGGAATAGATTTACTAAATATTTTGTTTCACTAATTTTTGAAGCATTTTATGTGCAGGTTGATAGAATTTGCTGTGGTGTTGATTCGGTGATACAACTCATGTTTGTAAAGATCGTTGCTTGTTTAAGACATATGAAACTAGTGGAAGAAGTGTTTTTGTACTTTAATGGGTGATGATCATTTCTCTCCTTGTTCATGGAAACAGGAAGTGTAGTGCTGAATTTTAGTTCGGGAAAAAGTATATTACTTTTGTTTAATGTTTTGTATTGTTCCAAAACTTCGTAAGAATTGATTTCTGTCTGTATTAAAATAATGTGTGGATATAAGCAGGTTTTATGAATCCGATAGTATATCTTATCGAAGTGTGGTGTATTGTAGGGATTTGGTATAATAACAATGGTATGTTTAATGTTGAACTTGAATAAAGTTTCCGTACATCTCAGATTCATGTATATATGTCTTCTTCTTCTACTGTTGTTATCAATACTTTTTATGACATGCTCGTGTTTGGAACATGTACACTATAAAAAAAAAAAAAAGGAAATGTTGAAATATGTCTAAAGATGAATTGATACCTGCTATTGATGAAAATCTGAAAAATGTACTACTTGTATGTTAACAAAAATCACTAGGCAACATAGTAAAAGTTATAACAAGGAAATCTTTCATACTTGTATGTTGATACATTGTGATTTGTGCGATTTCTTACAACACCATCTTTAGGAGTAATAAAAGTATTTGATAACTTTTATAGATGATGCATCTAGTTTTGCTATGTTTAAATTGGCTACATGCTAAGGATGAAGCCCTAGATAAATTTAGAATTTATAAAACAGAAGTTGAATTGCAACAAAATGACTTAATTAAAACCTTACGCACAGATAAATGTGGTGAATATTATGATACTGTATTCTTCCCAATATATAGGTATCATTCATATATACAGTCCTTACTCACACTGCAAAATGTGTGGCTGTGAATAGGAAAATAGAGCTCTTAAGGAATAAGGTTAATTCCATGGTGTTTTTTTTTACTTCGGGTTTGTGTGAGGGCATTCTGGGAGAAGCCATCGTTAATCGGCCTTGCTATTTATGAATAGGGTTCCAAATATAAGGACAAAGACTCCCCATATGAACTTGGTTTAAGAAACGACCCAACTTGTATTTTTACGAGTTTGGGGTTGTAGGGCATTGTTAGGCTTCCGGGATTCAGCCCGAATAGAAAAACACTTTGGGTGAATAAGGGATTGATGGCATCTTTGTTGGTATGATGTGGATTTCCAAGGCATATAGGTTTTATGTTATTGAACCTAATGGACTCGGTTTTATAACTTCAATTATTAGAGTTCAATAGATGCAATATTTGCGAGAATCGTTATCTTCAATACCTAGACCAAAGGTATATTATCAAATTCGAATGGAATCTCAAAGGGCAATATGATCATTCTGATGATGTACCAAGTAGATTCCTGAAACTCTGTAAAGTGGTAAAGAGTTCGGAAAGCTATAATCATATGGTTTCTGATTTTAGATATACTTAGTTGAGGATCAAGAGATCAAGTGGATTACAAATATCTTATAGTTATGGTGTTGGGAGGATCCTAAGAACACATAATGAAAGGCTATGCCATCTCGAGATTCTACTTTATGGAAAGAGAAGGCTAATGGATGATGAGATTGGTTCTATTATGGAAAATTATATGGATTCTATTGATTTCCCCTATTGGTTGCAAACCTTTAGGTTGCAAATGGATCTTCAAAAGGAAGATGAAAGTCGATGGAACAATTGACAAGTTCAAAGCTCGATTGGTAATCCAAGGCTTTAGACAAAAGGAAGGGATCGATTACTTCGATACCTATGCACCAGTTGCTCGTATCACTACTATTAGATTGTTGTTAGCTCTAGCAGCTATTCACAATCTAGTGATCCATCAAATGGATGTCAAAACAGCATTTTTAAATGGTGATTTGGATGAAGAGGTGTATATGAAGCAACCGGAAGGATTTGTTATGCCGGGTAATGAGCATAAGGTGTGTAAGCTAGTTAAGTCGTTGTATGGGCTAAAACAAGCACCTAAACAGTGGCATCAAAAGTTTGATGAGGTTGTACTGTCTAGTGGTTTTCTTTTAAACCAATCCGACAAGTGTGTATATAGCAAATTTAATAGCTCCGGTGAAGGTGTTATAATTTGTCTATATGTTGATGACATGTTGATTTTTGGCACTGACCGAAATCAAGTTGATAAAACTAAGAAGTTTTTGTCATCAAAGTTCTCAATGAAAGTTATAGGGGGAAGGAACTGGGAAGTTATCTTGGTATTTAAGATAAAACGGAACAATAAAGGGGATTGTCATCACACATCTCATTACATTGAGAAAATACTCAAGAAATTTAATCGTGAAGATTGTTCTTCGGTGAGTAGTCCATGGGATTTCGGTAAGAAAAGCTTTAGCCAATTACAGGGGTAAAACTTTGGATCACGCTCGAATTATTAAGAGCTATTGGATGCTGATGTATGCTTATGGAACTTGGCACTTCAACCTGTATTGCTTATGTAGTTGATTAGATTAAGGAGGTTTATAGTAACCCTAGTAGGACACATTGGCAAGATTAATAAGGGAATTCAAGTATTTAAAGGGTACTATGAATTATGGTTTATCATATATTGGATATCCTTCAGTGTTAGAAGGTTATTCGGATGCTAGCTGGATAAATCATGTTGAAGATTCATCTTCTACTAGTGGATGGTGTTCCTGCTTGGCGGGATGGAGGTGCCGTTTCATGGGGCTTCAAGAAGCACACATGCTTACTGGTTATACTATGGAATCTGAGTTCTGTTGCATTGGCTGCCTGCTGGTAAAGAAGCAGAATGGCTAAGAAACTTTGATACTATGAGATTCCAATTGGACGAAGCCGAATAGCCCAATAGCTATCGATGTGATAGTGTTCCCACCATGGCTTAAGGCTTTATAGTGAGATATATAATGGGAAGTCTAGGACACTTAGGTGTTAGGACATAGTATGATTAGGGAGTTAATCAAGAATGGTGTGATTTCTATTGAGTTGTTCTGGTGACAAAAGAACTTAGCAGAAATCACTTGAGATCGGGTCTCGATAGGGGACTTAGTTGAATAAGTCAGTGATTGGGATGGGATTTAACAGTCCATATAAATCTACTATCTATGAGAATACCCTAATTCCTTTTAATTCAACGTTATTAGAAGCTGAATTCATGTGGATAAGCTCACAAACTGAGATTGGAACACGTGTAGTTTTTATCTTCCCGTGGTATGTGTTCAGGGACCATACAAGTGATGGTTAGGTTAAGTTTACCTTCTTATGATTCTTTTGAATATTGCAAATGCAAGTGTAGCAAGACTAAAGGAAATCACCTATGTGTAACATGAAGTTTTGCCGCTTCAAGAAGCTTGGACTTGGCTTCCTATATGTTCATTAATGGATTGGGACACATGGCTTGTAATAGTGTCAAGTAAACGAACTTTAGAGTGTTGTAGAAACTTATGTGTATAGTATCTTCAGGTATTCAAATGGATTGACGGGTTCAATCGTTACGACACCTCGATTTTCGAATATTTGGAACGTGTATTATACTAAGATGAAAATTCAATCGCAAGACATTTTCATTTATGCATTTGTTTGTTTCGTTATGTTTGCTTTATCAATATTGCATATATCTTTATATATGTTTTAGTAAATCAAGGATTACACTAAAATGGGGGGATTTGTTGGTGATTTTAGTGTCATCAATGGCCATTTAGGTAATGATTAGGGAGATAAATCATCACTCGAAGGTCAAATGCTCTTACTATCACTACCGGATAAATCCTCGGACTCTCTTGGGATTGGAATAAGGTCCTCAACACTGGACTTTATGAATTCGTCCGATTCTTTTTCAGGAATAGTGCTAAGTTCCTCATTCCCAATTATGAGAGAGTCCTCGGGCTCCATAATAGAAGACACGGGTGCGAGAGCAATAGACGGAGAAATTTGAGGCATATCTTTTAAACGAATAGAATACTCCTCGTCATCATCGTCATCATCGCAAGTAAAATTGAAATGTCTCGAAGGCTCAAGAGTATGAGTACTAACATTAGTCGCCTGCTTTCGTTGAATTACCATTTCACAAAATGATTGCACCATGTTGAAAATTTCATTATATGACTCTTCTAGTTTATCCCATCTATCGTGCACGTCACTTATCCTTTGCTGATTAAGATCTTCTTGATGATTGATGGAATACTGCGGGGGTTAGTCAAAACCGGAATAGTTAGAATTATTGAAAATTTGGTTCATCGGTTGACATTGAAAACTTTATAAGGACCCCCACAGTTTTCACAGCAAAGATATTGTTGAGAAAAACTCAGTAAATTTTGTAGATAATAATTATCACTAAAGTTTTGATTGTAGCACGGTTCCTGCTCATAGACAAGGGGTAACCGTGACGGACAATCAAAACCATAGTGAGAATCGTTCCCACATAACTCACACGAGTACGTCTCATATTGGGGTTGTGGAGGTTGGTTGAAGAAGTTCGGTGTTTCATCATAAGAATAAGGATTTGGGTCATAGACAAACTCATTTCTGGATCCTACATTGCAAGAGCCCGGACAATTTCCACCAATAAACGGACCTCCACACCACGAGCAACCAAAATGGTTATACGAAGACATGTCAAAGAATTAAACGGATACAAAGATAAAGAAGAAAAGAATTAAATGAAATAAGAGGGTAAAGAAGATTGTTTTTGAAATTTTTTATAAAGATAATAAAAATATTTTTAGTATTTTTTTTAATATTTATAAAAGAAAAGTAAAAATAAAATAAAATAAGAAGAAAAATATTTTTGGATTTTTATATTTTTTATAAGAACGAAAATAAACTTTTCGAAGAAAGGATCTTCAAGGCTCGAACACAAACAATCCCGAAAAAATCGCTACACGTCTCCCCGGCAGCGGCGTCATTTTTATGTTGGTCGTTTTTTACACGCGTTTATCAAATAAAACCCTCAGATATAATACATATATTTATAGAAAAACATATACAATACGTAAGCAAAGTATCATACAAATTATTCTTAGTAAAGAATAATAAGTAATCAACACGGGTATCGTTTTCCTCGGTGAGAGGTGAATGGAAATCTACGTTCAAGTTGTAAATCGAGCTTGATTATCATTCAAGTTTTTGGTTTTGGTTTTAACTATTTTTATACTAAAAATTAAACTAATATTAATTCTAAAATTTAAAACTACAAGATTAAAATAAAATTGATCTAAAAGATATAAATGACAAATATGCTTGCTAAGTGACGTGAAATATTCCTTAAGTGTGAATTTAGGTTTATTAACGAATTATAATCCTTAGAAAAGAATTTTATCTCACAACGTTAGTTTATTTTGTTAAAAACCTTTTAAAAAGATATTAATTACTAGATGTGTAGTTTGACAATTTCTTCGACTTTTGCCCTTTGAAACATTCAAACTATAAATCTAAATAATCGAAGATTATTTATTAATTAAACCCTTTTTCAAATCCACACTTAATTCCCAAATCACTAAATCACTTAACAAGCACTAATTAAACTACTCGCTACTCATAATGATTAAACAAACAAAGCTAAACATTAAAAATAAGCTATACTAATTAATTGAAAAAAAAGATAGAAAATGGAACCGAGTTGAA
>BQNB010054521.1:0-39507 GCA_026074375.1 Tanacetum coccineum
ATGAAAAAGGCTAACATGGTAAATTATTGACATTAATATGATTAATCATCATAGCAAAAACAACATTTGCTCTTATGATTCTTATTCTAGACACCCCACTAGTGTGCAAACAGAAGAAAAAAGAAACACCCCCTAACTCACATGTACACCATATGCTCGAGATGTTTAGTCTATTACTGTAACAAATAAAAATAAAGATAAGATTAAATTGCAAAAATAGCGTTTGTGATATGTCCATTTTGCAAATACAGTCCTTACTTTTTCGAAGTTGCATGCGTTGTTTTTGTAAGAAACCTTTGGTGCGGATATCGTCTTTGACTTCAAAGTGAAATGACTAAAATTCCTTTGACCTCAGTGAGACAATGTCTTTCACTTTGGGCATTTTAGTCATTTCACTTTCAGCAATAGATGATGTTCGCACTATGTATCTCAAAAAATGACGCTTGAATTTCAAAAATGTAAGTACTGCATTTGCAAAATTGACATGTCACAAGGATGATTTTTGCAATTTACTCTGAAGATAATGAATTTATATTTTCTTACAGGTGTGTTTACTATGCGTGTACTACTCAGATACATACAATCATGTAGTATATAGAAGATTTAACAAACATATGATGAATAAGTAATGTATAATATTTTTAAACTATTATCATGAAAGCATACTCCTTTATTCATAATTGAGTTGGTCTGCCGACGAGAGCTCCAATGTATTCTAGTTCATTATCTACGTTTTATCTAATAAAAAAAACCCGTATAGTTTTCACTCAAATCAATATTGTGCATGTGCATACATAATATAATGTCATAACTCATAAACCACCCAATAAACGTGTTTGTTTATTTTGCTGTTTTCATAAACCACCCAATTAACGTTCGAAACTCAAAATATTGCATCTAAATGAATAAAAATGCATCTAATGCAAGTCGTTGCATCTCAAATGTGTGGTTTTAGTCACTTCTTATCACTTTTTATTTTAATATACTTCTCACTGGATCCCTACTCTATATAGAGGTAGGATCAAATAAGAAGTTTTCTTATAATAAGAAGGATAAGAAGTAACCATAACCACATATCCGAGATGCACCGACTTAAATTAAATGCATCTCTATAATCTTAGATGCATTATAACGCATCATAATGTACTTTCTAGCTTTTAATTAGATGCATATACGTTATATTAGAGCATTATCATTTTTTTCTATTATTTTTTGATTCCTTTGGCATGTTCAAAAATCAAAGAAAATCGATAGCACTCTTCTAGCATCACGCATCAAATAACGTTTAAGTTAAAAAAAAAAACTCCAACATGGTGCAATCTAAATGAAAAAATGCATCTAATGCAAATCGTTGCTCTCAAATGTGTAGGTATTAAGTCACTATCTCACCACTTCTTATTTTAAGTATAACTCTCACTGGTATCCTACTCTATATAGAGGTAGGATCAAATAAGAAGTTTTTCTTATAATAAGAAGGAGAAGAATAACTAAGAGACCACATATCCGAGATGCACCGACTTAAATTAAAAATGCATCTTCTATAATCATGATATGCATTATAACGCATCATAATGTACTTTTTAGCTTTTAATTAGATGCATATACGTATATTAGATGCATTTCATTTTTTCTCTTATTTTTTGTTCCTCTGCATGTGCCAAAATCATAAAAATCGATTAGCACAATCTACACATCAAATTAACGTTTGAAACTCAAAATGGTGCATCTAAATGAATAAAAATGCCTCTAATCAAGTTGTTGCATCTCAATGTGTTGGTTTTTGTCACTTCTCACCACTTATTATTTTAATATACTTCTTCACTAGATCCTACTCTATATAGAGCTTCACTAGGATCAAATAAAATTTTCTTATAATAAAAAGGATAAGAAGTAACTATACCCAACATATAGATGCACCGACTAAAATTAGCATGCATCTCTATAATTTAGATGCCATTATAACGCATACATTAGTGTACTTTCTAGATTTATTAATGCATATACGTATATTAGATGCATTTCATTTTTTCTCTTATTTTTTGTTCCTCTGCATGTGCCAAAATCATGAAAATCGATTAGCACCATCTACGCATCAAATTAACGTTCAAAACTCAAAATGGTGCATCTAAATGAATAAAAATGCATCTAATGCAAGTCGTTGCATCTCAAATGTGTGGTTTTAGTCACTTCTCACCACTTCTTATTTTAATATACTTCTCACTAGATCCCTACTCTATATAGAGGTAGGATCAAATAAAAAGTTTTCTTATAATAAGAAGGATAAGAAGTAACTATAACCACATATCCGAGATGCACCGACTTAAATTAAATGCATCTCTATAATCTTAGATGCATTATAACGCATCATAATGTACTTTCTAGCTTTTAATTAGATGCATATACGTATATTAGATGCATTTCATTTTTTCTCTTATTTTTTTTTTGTTCTTACTAGCATGTGCCGAAAATCATGAAAATCGATTAGCACCATCTACGCATCAAATTAACGTTCAAAACTCAAAATGGTGCATCTAAATGAATAAAAATGCATCTAATGCAAGTCGTTGCATCTCAAATGTGTGGTTTTAGTCACTTCTCACCACTTTTTATTTTAATATACTTCTCACTGGATCCCTACTCTATATAGAGGTAGGATCAAATAAGAAGTTTTCTTATAATAAGAAGGATAAGAAGTAACTATAACCACATATCCGAGATGCACCGACTTAAATTAAATGCATCTCTATAATCTTAGATGCATTATAACGCATCATAATGTACTTTCTAGCTTTTAATTAGATGCATATACGTATATTAGATGCATTTCATTTTTTCTCTTATTTTTTGTTCCTCTGCATGTGCCAAAATCATGAAAATCGATTAGCACCATCTACGCATCAAATTAACGTTCGAAACTCAAAATGGTGCATCTAAATGAATAAAAATGCATCTAATGCAAGTCGTTGCATCTCAAATGTGTGGTTTTAGTCACTTCTCACCACTTCTTATTTTAATATACTTCTCACTGGATCCCTACTCTATATAGAGTTAGGATCAAATGAGAAGTTTTCTTAAAATAAGAAGGATAAGAAGTAACTATAACCGCATATCCGAGATGCATCGACTTAAATTAGATACATCTTTATAATCTTAGATGCATTATAATGCATCATAATGTGTTTTCTAGCTTTTATTTAGATGCATAGATGCATTTCATGATTTCTCTTCTTTTTTGTTCCTCTGCATGACTCGAAATAATGAAATTCAATTTGCACCATCTACACATCAAATTAACTTTCGAAACTCTAAATGGTGCTTCTAAATGAATAAAAATGCATGTAATTCAAGTCGTTGCATCTCAAATGTGTGATTTAAGTCACTTCTTACCACTTCTTATTTTAATTTACTTCTCACTGGATCATTACTCATATATACTTATACTATTTAATAATATAGTAGAGTAATATAAAAAAATCTTATAACAAACACTTGTATATATACTTCGGTAAACCCATTTGGTACTCTTAGATACCATTAATTAATCATATAGATTATAGAAAATGAAACGTTTATTTATGATACACTTTTTAGAGAGGTTTCGAGAAAATTATATATATGTTGTCTTTTAGTTGATTTAATAGAATAATAATATTTTTTTATTAATTAAAAAAAAATCACGTTTTGAGTAAAAATTCAAAGTATAGATAGTTTACAAAATTTCGACATGACTCGTTCGTTCATACATCTTTTTCCAAGGTTTTAAACCTTAATTTCAAACATTTTCCAAAACATATCACTTTTTGACAAAATACCAAAATCACTTCTCGCAACGTTTACCAAAGCGTATTTCTCCACAACGACTTTCGATATTATTTCACGTATATATTCCACTTTCCAAAAATCCGTCGAAACCCTCAAAACGACTAGTTAACCCTTATTGGGCTTTAAGGCCCAATAAGGATTCATTAAGAGTTTTACGTATATATAATATGTTTTTGGCCCAGTATTGAATCCCATTTGTGAAAATAAGCCCAAACAATAGCTAACTAAATACCCCAAACCACAATAAGCCCTTAATAAGCCACGGCTCAAAAGGATTTATTAGGCCGTGAGCCCATAAGCTCCCAAAACTATAATAAGCTTTTAACCAAGCTAATACGCTACGTAATATATTTGGTTATCACCATAAGCTATCAAAATAGTCCACGAATACATGACATATGAGGTAAATAACCAAAAACACTTCCCTTGTGTTTCCTTAAATTGCTGTGAGCTAATAAGCCAAAAATAAGCTCGAAAATTGCTTAATAATAAGCCAAATAATCCAATATCCAAAATAAGCTACATAGAAAATAAATGTTTTTCAACCATCACGACCACGGTGTAAAAACAACAAATCCCTTTTGTCTCCTCTTTTGTATTCGACATAAAACAAACACCCTTTTTAATTATTTCGTTTTTAGGTTTTGATTTTTACGATGATCAACTTGTACAACCAACATCTATGCATCTTAAGGTATTCAAAAGTACAAAAATATTTGAAATAAGATGACTTACAAAAATCGTGACTTTTGAACAAGATCGACACGAACCAAACAACCCAAACATTGTTTAAATGTTAACCCGTGCACTATAATCAACCCAAGACTTTAACCTTCATCTTCTTAACCAAAGTTGCTAAATTTTTAAAGTGTTTGTGTGTGTGTTAGTTTTCGGATGAGCCAAGCAGGAAGGAGGAGAGAAAAAAATGTGAAAACTATATGAGTTGTATGTTTTTTTAAATGAAATCCAAGCAAAATAGTGTATCATGGTGGGAAAAAGTGCAAAAATCAAGCCTTCTTGCTCCCTAGCGGGGTTCGACCGGTTGGGGGTATCCAAGAGGGGTTTAGGGACTTCTTTTCGTGTCGGGTTGGCTTAAAACTCAAAAACCTCGATCGTAAAATATTTCCCGGAGTTACTTAGTGTTTTTATTCATTTAAAAAAAACTTTTTTCATAACCTAGAGTATTTACACGACATATTTCCATTTAAAACCTTCTAAAAACTCATTTTGAACATTAACAGACGTGTCGAGACTCATTTTCGGCATCTCATGCTATTTACGGGTCAAACCACCCAGAACACAATCAACATAATAATACCCTCTAAAAGGATTATTGTACACCATAAACCATCAAGTACCTTATTTCACACAAAATCCACCACCGTCAACACGATACAAGTTCTAACAAAACTGACAAACGTCAAATAGTTAAAGAACTAAATTAGAATATTCAAAACATAGAAAGGGCAAGGGTTACATTCTACCCCCTTAAAGAATTTCGACCCTGAAATTCAGCCACTGACAGAACTAAACAGATGTGGATACTTAAGTCTCATCTGATCCTCACGTTCCCATTTCAATTCAGGTCCACATTTTGATATCCACCGAACCTTGACGATTGCAATTCTACTCTGCTTAAGCTTCTTGAACTCTCATTCTAAGATTTCCACAGGTTCTCCCATAAAATTCAACTTAGCATCAACTTGGATCTCATCCAACGATACTTGTAGTGTTGGGTCAGCCAAACACTTCTTAAGGTTTAACACGTGGAACATGTCATGAACACCATCGAGCTCCTCAAGTAAATCTAACCTATAGGCCACTAGACCTACCTTCTCAATGACCTCAAAAGGTCCAACAAATCTAGGTGCTAGTTTCCCCTTCTTCCCAAAGCGTACTACACCTTTCTAAGGCGATACTTTGAGCAAGACATAGTCACCTACACTAAACTTTAGAGGCTTCCTCCTCTTTTCAGCATAAATTGTGATCATGCGCAGCCTTAAGTCTATCCTTAATCTGCAAGATCTTCTCGGTGGTCTCTTGCACTAACTCAGGCCCTATCAACTGACCCTCTCTAACCTCTGCCCACAAAATTAAGGAACGACACTTTCTACCATACAAAGCCTCAAACGGTGCACATATTACACCAGAATGATAACTATTGTTATACGAAAACTCAACTAATGGAAGATGAACATCCCAACTTCCCCTGAATTCTAGGAAGCACGCTCTAAGCATGTCTTTTAAAGTTTGGATTATACGCTCACTCTGACCGTCGATCTAAGGGTGGTAAGCCATACTCATGTCTAAACGGGTTCCTAATGCGTCTTGCATTGACTGCAAAAACCTTGACGTAAATTGACTATCACAATCAGATATGATTGAGATTGGCACACCATGCCTAGTAACAATCTCATTCAGATATAGTCTAGCTAATCTATCCATCTTATAGTCCTCGCGCATTGGTAGAAAATGAGCAGACTTAGTTAATCGGTCCACAATGACCCAGATTGTATCATGCCTACTACTAGTCCTTGGTAACTTTGTAATAAAATCCATTGCTATCCCTTCCCATTTCCATTTAGGAATCTTAGGTTGTTGTAGTAAGCCAAACGGCCTCTGATGTTCAGCCTTAACCTTCAGACAAATCAAACACTTACTAACATATACCGCTATATCCTTCTTCATTCCCGACCACCAATACCTATCTCTAAGGTCATAATACATCTTATCATCTCCTGGGTGCACAAAGTACTTCAATTTATAGGTTTCGTCCATTATCAGGGTTCTCACATCACACTTCAAAGGAACCCATATTTGATCCATGTAATACAACTCTCCATCATTCCTACATTCTATCATCTCATCTAAACCTTTCTGCAATCCCACATACTCATCACATGCCTCCTTCTGAGCTGGCAGTATCCTATCCTTGATACTTAACTGAAGGATCATATTCATAGCTCAAACTCTCTTAGGTTTCACTCTCTCTTTCCAACTCAGTGCATCAGCTATTATGTTCGCCTTACCAGGATGGTACCGAATTTCGTAGTCATAATCACTAAAAAGCTCTATCCAATAACGTTGTCGCATGTTTAATTCCTTCTAACTAAAGAAATGCTAGAAACTCTTATGATCGATATATATATATGAAACTCTTTGTCCCATTCAAATAATGTCTCCAAATATTAAGTGCAAACACAACCGCACCCAATTCCAAGTCATAGGTGGTGTAATACTTCCCATGAATTTTCAACTGCCTAGATGCACACGCTATAACCTTACCTCTTTGCATCAACACATAACCTAGTCCTAAATCGGATGCATCACAATATACTACAAAGTCTTCTAGTCCATCGGGGAGAGCTAGAACAGGTGCATTACACAACTTGTCCTTCAATGTTTGAAATGCCCTTTCATGTTCCTCACCCCAATCAAATGTATTATACTTCTGAGTTAAGATGGTCAGAGATTTAGCAATCTTAGAAAAGTTCTCTATGAACCGATGATAATACCATGCCAAACCTAAGAATGAAAGAACTTCAGATGGAGTTCTAGGGGTTTTCTAATTCTTAACAGCTTCAATCTTACTAGGGTCTACATGAATACCATCTCCATTAATCACATGTCCAAGAAACTATACCTCTCTAAACTAGAATTCACACTTGGAAAACTTAGCATACAGTTTATCTTTCTTGAGTAATTCTAAGAGTAACTCTAGGTGCACTTCATGCTCTTCCCGGGTCTTAGAATAAACCAAAATAACATTAATGAACACTATCACAACTTTTCTAGGTACGGCCTACAAACTCGGTTTATTAGATCCATAAATATCATTGGTGCATTAGTCAAACCAAAGGGCATTATAGTGAACTCGAAATGTCTATAACGAGTTCTAAACGCAGTCTTTAGAATGTCATCCTCTTGCACTCTCAGCTGGTGGTATCCGGACCTAAGATCTATCATAGAGAAGTATTATGATCCTTGAAGTTGATCAAACAAATCGTCTATCCTAAGGAGTGGATAACGGTTCTTAATGGTTAGCTTGTTCAGCTCTCTATAATCAATACACATCCTAAAATAACCATCCTTCTTCTTCACAAACAATACATGTGCTCCCCAAGGTGACGAGCTTGGTGGAATGAAACCTTTTTCTTGGAGTTCCTTGAGTTGACCAAACAACTCCTCCATTTTAGAAGGCGTCAATCGATAGGGAGATTTCTCGACCTGTATTGCTCCAGGGACTAACTCAATACGAAATTTGATTTCTCGATTAAGTGGTAATCCTGATAGATCATCTGGAAATACTTCAGGATAGTCTCTAACCACAACAATCTCTTCTTGCTTTTGCTCTTTAGTCTTAGCAGTCCTTGGATGTCTCATTTTCTCTTCCAGACTTTCTTCTATAACTCTAAGTACTTTGCTGTCCGGTAAAGGTATTCTAACTACCTTCTCATGACAAATTATCTCAGCCTTATGGTTAGACAACCAATCCATTCCTATGATCATATCGAAACTCCTACTTCCAAACGGTATCAAATTTATACCAAACACGTGACCTTCTATTTCAATTTTACATCCCTTAATCACCTTATCAATTCATACTAGCTACCCGCTAGCTATCTCAATCTCATAGCTAATCCCTAAATCATTGGGTTTTATGCCTAACAAAGGTTTGAAGGTAGTGGAAACAAAACTATAGTCGGCACCAGAGTCAAATAAGGTTGTGACATAATGATTGTTCAAAGTGAACGTACCCATCACGATGTTCAAGTCTTGACGAGCCTCCTCTACTCCCAACATGAATGCCCTTCCATGTGCCTAGTTACCATTATTCCTACGACCCTAACCCTTTTTAATAGCCATGACTTGGTTCTGATGGTTTCCCCCTGGCCTTTAAGCCAGATTTAACCTAGGACATGCTGCCTTGATAGGTTCGGTACTTCCACACTCATAACAGGCCCTAGTAGTTAGGTTTCTAGCATTGATAGGGTTCAAATTCCTAGGCACCACTCTACAATAGTAAAATGTCCTAGGCGGTTATAGTTGAAACAAGCGCAACAAGACATCTCGGGTGGATGGTAAAAGTTACAGGCGGTACACTTGGGTGTCGTACCTATGTATTCCCTCCTAATAGGGTTTGCGGTTGTAGCAAAAGCATTTCCAATCCTAGTCCTCTTATTATCATCCCTTCTATTCCTATCATTGCTAGGTTCTCCTCTATTTCCTCTCTTCTTAGGGTTCTTTTTGATTGACCCATTCCTAAGGGCTTCATCAGTTATTGTACCAGCAGTCTGCACAACCTTTGGAAAGGTCATTGGCTCTGTTTCCACCACCATCCCTTGGATTCGTGAAGCAAGGCCATAGATGTACCTCTAACTCCTTTTGTTCTCAAGGGTAACTAAGTGAGGAACTAACCTAGCCAACTCATGGAATCTATCAGTGTATGCAGCATGGCCGCCCCGACCATGGCATGGTTTCACAACTCAGTTTCCAGCTTTTGAATCTCATTACTCGAGCAAAATTCCTCTCTAGTCAAAATCTTAAATCTTCTTACGGCATACCTACCGTATCTTCTCACCCTCATGTGCGGATCTCGGAGTTCCACCACATCCTTTCCAACAAATGACCCAGCAGTGTACTTCACCTTTTGATTATCCCTACACCCCACTCATATCCTGAACTGACTCCATCTTCTCAATCCAACATGTATAAACTATAGCACCTCCTTTACCATCATACTCTTTTGGGTTACAAGCTAAGAACTCCTTATAGGTACAACCCCTATGGCCGTTGTTCTCAATGACATTCCTAACATCACCCAGGATTTTTTCATTGATGGCATCACCGTTTTGATTCCTACCATTCCCTTGACCTCTACCTTTGTAGCCTACTTGGGCTACAATAGTGGGAAGTAAATTTTGTAACTGTTGTGCAATGATGGTGGAGAAGTCGGGGACTCCATCAACACCGTCATTCACCTTACTAACTTGAACACCTACTTGGCCACCTTGACCATCAATCCTACCATTACCTTGATCAATAGATTGACCTCCAGTTCTACCACCACCTTTACCAGCTCGTCTACCCGTTCCCCCTCCTCCTGATGCGGCAGCAAGACAATTAGCACTTCGGGTCGTCATCCTTGGCAGCATTATCTACATGAGGGAGAACATAGGCAACGTTAGGTACGCAGGACGGTCAATATGTATAGGATAACTTAATATACTATACTGCGTATAATACGGTCCTAAGGTGTCAACACCGATTTGTGTGAATGATATTACTAAATACGCAAGAGTTGTGATACATTTATAACTACGTTGGCCATCGTATTTATACTCGTATCCTTTCCTAGTTGTACCCTATATTAGGCTCACACATTTCAATGATTAACTTTTCTAATACGCTATACCATATACCCATATAAGTACGTATAAGCAGAACACCGTGCACATAGATCCTATAACACAACTATATGAAGGTTCCTAGGTTATAGTCTAGGTCAAACTACCTAGTTCTCTATAACCTTGTCTCTGATTACCAATCTATCACACCCCGACATAGGCGGAAACACGAGTATGCGACGAAGAATGATCAATCATAACAAAAGATACATAATAGAGAAAACTAAAATGCATTAATGAAAAGTGTCATGAAGATCATCCACCTTAAATATAGATTTGATTGAAGTCCCAACACGAACACAACACATATTCACCAATTATTACAACCATAAGCCCACGCAAGGGTCCATACTAGTCTCAACCAAATCCCCAAAGTACTCATATCCAGCATTAAACTCAAACAATTCTTCTAGAAATACAATCCATACAGGATGTCTTAAAGTCTGCTAACATGCATCACAATCCTACTGATCATTTCCTTCACCTGAAAATGATACTCGAAAATGTCAACAATAATGTTGGTGAACTCGTAGGTTTGAAGAAAACCCAGTCGTTGTGCCAATATCTCAAACAGTTGGACAAATGTGCAATATGATAGTGAATATAGGTAAAAGCACTCAATCCCATGACTTAGCATCCCCTCTAATCATGTATCGTGACCTAGCATCCCCGTTAGTCATCAATCCAGCATATACCAATGCTTTTGGGGTCGCAACCCCAATGTCGCATGTACCCTAAGCCTACCAATTGGAGCTATATATAGGATGGAAGATCACAAGTCCCACACAGAAGTTTCACACAACATATTTTATCAAAACTCATGTCATTCACATAGCAGTCATAGGCACATGTCGTTGTCGAAAAAAACCAGATTTCACATAGTTTAGAAAATAGTTCAAAACACATTTGAGTATCATTTTCCACTAACAGAAAAGATTTAAAAAGTTGGGCTACGATAAATCACCTCAAGCAGCAAACTCAATATCACAAAAGTAAGTGCAACGACATCCGAACACGACCTAGTCCGATTAATGTTCAATTTAGACAATCTATTTCCAAAACATTTTTCAGGTTTGATGTATAGAGGTCAGATACGCATTGTACGGTTATTCTTAACGTTTTCAGTGGTGTGATGGTTGACAACTTAACTTCAAAAATATCACACTTTTAACTCATTTTGTAGCATAATATATATACTTATACTATTTAATAATATAGTAGAGTAATATAAGAAATTCATATAACAAACACTTGTATATATACTTCGGTAAACCCATCGATACTCTTAGCTACCATTAATTAATCATATAGATTATAGAAAATGAAATGTTTATTTATGCTACACATTTTAGAGAGGTTTCAAGAAAATTATATATATTTTGTCTTTTAGTCGATTTAATAAAATAATAATATTTTATTATTAATTTGAAAAAAATCACGTTTTGAGTAAAAATTCTAAGTATAGACTTTTTATAAAATTTCGACATAACCCGTTCGTTCATACATCGTTTTCCAAGGTTTTAAACCTTAATTACAAACACTTTATAGAACTTATCACTTTTTTACAAAATACCAAAATCACTTCTCGCAATGTTTACCAAAGCGTATTTCTCCACAACGACTTTTGATATTATTTCACGTATATATTCCACTTTTCAAAAATCTATCGAAACCCTCAAAACGACTAGTTAACGCTTATTGGGCTTTAAGGCCTAATAAGAATTCATTAAGAGTTTTACGTATATATAATATGTTTTGGGCTCAATATTAAAACCCATTATTGAAAATAAGCCCAAACAATAGCTAACTAAATATCCCGAACCACAATAAGCCCTTAATAAGCCACGACTTAAAAGGATTTATTGGGCCATGAGCCCATAAGCTCACAAAACTATAATAAGCTTTAAATAAGCTAATACGCTACGTAATATATTCGGTTATCACCATAAGCTATCAAAATAGTCCATGAATACACGACATATGAGGTAAATAACAAAAAACACTTCCCTTGTGTTCCCTTAAATTGTCGTGAGCTAATAAGCCAAAAATATGCTTGAAAATTGCTTAATAATAAGCTAAATAATCCAATATCCAAAATAAGCTACATAGCAAATAAATGTTTTTCAACCATCACGACCATGATGTAAAAACAACAAATCCCTTTTGTCTCCTCTTTTGTATTCGACACAAAACAAACACCCATTTTTATTTATTTCGTTTTCAAGTTTTGATTTTTACGACGATCAACTTGTACAACCATCATCTATGCATCTTAAGGTATTAAAAAGTATAAAAATATTTAAAATAATATGACTTACAAAAATTATCACTTTTGAACAAGATCAACACGAACTAAACAACCCAAACATTGTTTAAATGTTAACCCGTGCACTAGAATCAACCCATGACTTTAACCTTCATCTTCTTAACCAAAGTTGCAAAACTTTTAAAGTGTTTGTGTGTGTGTTAGTTTTCGGACGAGCCAAGCAAGAAGGAGGAGAGAAAAAATGTGAAAACTAAATGAGTTGTATGTTTTTTTTGAAATGGAATCCAAGCAAAATAGTGTACCGTGGTAGGCAAAAGTGCTAAAATCAAGCCTTCTTGCTCCCTAGTGGGGTTCGACGGGTTGGGTGTATCCAAGAGGGGTTCGGGGACTTCTTTTTATGTCGGGTTGGCTTAAAACTCAAAAACCTTGATCGTAAAATATTTCCCAGAGTTACTTAGCATTTTTATTCTTTTTAAAATACTTTTCCAATAACCTAGAGTATTTACACGACATATTTCCATTTAAAACTTTCCAAAAACTCATTTTGAACATTAACGGACATGTCGAGACTCGTTTTTGGTATCTCACGCTATTCAGGGGTCAAACCACCTGGAACACAATCAACATAATAATACCCTCTAAAAAGGATTATTGTAAATCATAAACCATCAATTAGCTTATTTCAAACAAAATCCACCATCGTCAACACGATACAAGTTCTAACAAAACTGACGAACGTCAAATAGTTAAAGGACTAAATTAGAATATTCAAAACACATGATGGGCAAGGGTTACAAAAAGTATTATAGATATAAGTTCCATAACCCGTATCATACACCCAAGTCTTATTAGGAAAAACATAAAGTTCTATAGTCAAGATACCTGAAGTACTAGCCACGATAACATTCTTTCTCTTCTTTAACTCATTATGGTAGGACGTACAATTCCTCCTCTAGTGACCAACCTCCTTACAGTGGTGGCAGATAGTGTCTGTTGCCGGATGTTCTCTCTTAGGTGGTGGTGGGATCTTGGGCTTGGGATCATAAACAAGCTTATTCTTTCACTTACCTTTACCCTTTGCCCCTTGCGGTTTCTTCTTTTTGTCCTTCTGGATCCTTCCCTCTCGTATCGCCAACATGGTGGGAGTTTTAGCCTTCTTTGGATTATCTTTCTCATGGATTTTTAGCATAGCATGTAACTCAGCTAGTGTCTTCCCTATGCTATGCATATTATAGTTCTAAACGAACTGATCATAATCCTTTTTGAGAGAATTCATAATAAGACTCACACCAAGTTCTTTAGGCATTTCATAGCCTATGTGTTCCAATGTGTCCAAGTAGCTTTTCATCTTGAAGAGATAAGAGCTTACTGATTGACCTTCTTCTTGTTTGCAAGCATGGAATGCTTTTACTGTTTCAAACAGTTCCTGTTTAGCATGTTCCTCGAACATGGTTTTCAGTTCTTGGATCATAACATATGTTTTGTAGTTTTCAAGTGCATTCTAAAGTTTAGGAGACATACTATTAAGCATAAGACATGCCACTTCATTTTGCGCGTCTAACAATGCGTCATATGCATCACGCGTAGCTTGAGATACTACAGGACAAGGAAGAGGGGCCAAAGGCTATTCCAAATGAACTAGTTTCCCTTCAGACCTAAGAACAATTCTTATGTTTTGAAACCAGTTCGTAATGTTTGGTCCAGTAAGTTTCTCTTGTTGGAGAATTGACATGATAGTCTTATTGTTTGTGTTTTGGGCAGTAGCAGCCATCTACAAAATAATCAAAGTTTAGAAAATATTAGCATTTTCAATAATTATCTGTTATAAAATTAACTACCCATGTTTATTGCAAAAATAAACAATTAATTTTAGTAAGCATCTAAGATCTAACTTGACGATATACCATTAATGTAGTTGATCTACTAGAAATGGTATAACCCAAAAGGTAATATGCATGAGATAATTGCCAACATAGGCAACTCTTAGCCATTATGGGGTACCGAGCAATATAATCCAGAATTATAATGTCCAGTAGCATGTTTCATCCAATCATATGCATCGAGTCGAAGGTCTGACCAACCATACTCGATATAAGTCGTCCAATACAAAATCTATAATTTTACAGTCTTAGGTCTGACTATACGATTGTTATATTACCTTGTTTTATAATTCACCTAAGACTATCTTAGAGTAAAAAATAAACTCAAGTGATTCCATACTTGGATGGCATACAAACATAATTTTCAGGGTATTATTTGATAAAAAGAATGCTACCAAAATTTGTGTATAAGGAAGCATGCATACAACCTTATGACACTATTTAATTTTAAAACCTTTCCATTTTTACTTGTTTTAAAATCTTTCTATTATCCCTTAATTTTTTAAATTTTCATGCCATTTATAAAATTAAAGTTGCCATTTTTATAATATTTCTAAGTATTAAAAATCTTACTACAGATAAGGTTTAATCCCCATGGGAGTAATCAACCCTAGTAATGATTTACAAGATACTTAAAATACTGTTAAAGCTGTTTATGTAAATATTATGTATTCTTGCATGTTCCATCGCGGGTTCCCTTGCGGAAACCACTAAACCCCTGTGTTATAGAACGTTTTGCAAGAAAGTTACAATGTTTACATATATAGTCCATGGTTTTACAAAGTGTATGTATCAATATACACAATAAACATCATGTACTTTTAGTCCATATTAATTTTGAAAATCATTTTTGCATAATTATATAAAATTGACATAAATATAAAACATGCAAATCATATTAAGCAAAATTAATCATACTAAACTAATCAGTTATGCAGTTAATTCAACAAAAGGGTCTTTCCGAATATTCCAATTAAATAATTCACATAACCAATTCTCATGCATATAAATATTTAAGCTTACTAAACCATAGGTTACATGCATGTAATCCATGGTTGACAATTTATAAACTAGATAAATAAGCAACAAATATTTACTGCAAATCTAAAACGTTAAAAAAAATAATTTTTAAACATTTTAGAAGATCTTGTAAAATATATCCTATATATTATTACTATAATTATGTGACCAATTTTAAGCAAGATTATTTCTATAAATAATTTCCTAAAATAAATTTTCACATATACAGTAATAATTACACATATATAGGCAGTAAATTTTACATCTATTTACGTTTTTAATGTAATTATCTATACTATATGATTTGGCTCGTGATACTACTGTTGAAAATTTTCATCTAAATAACAATAATATTACGATTAATATTCTACGAGCTACGCAACGGATCTATTCATATAGTGCAAATAATTAACATATAAAACATTAATAAGGAAACATACCGTTAGTAGCTAAGCTAGTGAAGAACAAGGATCTTGAAGTAGACGCACGTGTGTAATATACATGATTTACCAAAAACTACTTCTAGTTACTAATAGGAAGTAACCTCCACGAAGTTCATATACTACACGTCTAGCAGTATCACCCGAATGCTAGTTCTTGACCAACAAATATGATAACACAAAACCAAAAAAATCTTTCTAGGTTCTTTCTTGCGATCGAACAAGGAGAAAGAGAGACAAGGGATGAGAGCAATGAGCTCTAGGGTCCTCCTTATATAGGGATGTATCTAGAGTTTTTACCTAAAATAGATAGCTTATAGGAAAAGCTAGCCCAAAAGCCCAAACCCCCTTTCCTTTGGGTTTGGCTGGTCGAACACAAAGAAACACCCCCTTGGGGTTGACTTTTTGACTTTTCTAATTATTTATGGTTAATTTCATTTAGAAAAATAATAAATTTTGATCCCATGTTGTTGATGTTGCTGAGCTTTGTTCAGACTTTATCTTCAGTGACCATGAACTCCCTCATGTATACTTGCATATTTAGTGACTAAATAATGCTCAGGTGGTAAAGTTCAGGGAATGATTTAGGGGATTCAGGATGTGATTGGTTCAGGGTGTAAGTGGGTTTAGGGGTTCAGCAGGTTTAGTAAAGAGGGTTCAGTTTTAGGTTCATTGACCCTTTGGTTTTCAGGTTCAGTGACCATGGGTTTCAGTGACAATCACATCAGTCTAGCGAATCAATTTGAGGGGTTCACTTTGGGTAGTTCAGTCTCTTGGTCCAGTAACAATACACCCCTTTCTTAGTCTCTCTTAAGATTAAGCAAACACTGAATAAAAAACCCTACTTACCCCATCACCTTCAGTTTCTCTTAACATTAAACAACCTTATTTATTGTTATGTTAACCATACTAAATAAACAAATGCCAACATATGAAATAAACTCATTTAATATGAGTCTTATACCAGCACCTGAAACCTACCTTCAGTTTCACAATCACTCGCGTTTCAAAGACCCTCGATTCAGGTTAGCGTCCCTTGATTTCACGTGACCACAAGTTTGAGGGAACCTCGGGTTTAGGATTACTCTTTGTATTCAGGGACTCTCACATTAGAGTCACAACCTAGTTTTAGAGACCCTCGGGTTCAGGGAATTTCTATAGTTTTCAAAGACCCTCAGGTTTAGGGACTTCGCGGTTTAGTGACTAGTCTTAGTCATGGGTTCAGGGAGTCATGGAGTTTCATGTATTCAAGGACTCGGTTCAGTGTTGTGGATTTAATAGTGGTTTTTATACCCACATTTTTCTCAGACAACAAGAGCCCTTCACCTCCTAACTCATATCAGTTTCTTCTTACCCCACTGAACATCTCATTTTAATATGTCTTGTACCAACAATCTGAGACTTATCCTCAGTCCGTTGTCTATTTTCATTACACTGAACAAATCATATATCTCTTTCCATTCACTGATTTTTAATCAGCCCCATTTACACAAAAAACCCATTATCATCTTAGCCAAAAACCCACTGATAAGATTTTTATCACTCAGTCAGCTCCATTTTTTTAGTCGCAAACCCATTTTTTTATCAGTCTAAGCCTAAAAACACAATTGCGACATTACCTGAGTGGCTTGTTTAAGCTCAACACTTGATTCACACAAACCGTAACAATCACCATTTTTATATACTGATTTAATCAGTCCCTTTTAACAGCTAACCCTTTCACTACCCACTAATTTTTATAATCAATCCCTCATCACATTAAACAAACCTATTTTATACAGGTTCAGGATAAGCCTGAACCAAAACAACACATCCCCTGATTCTGATACAACATGACTAACGCCCATCTTTTCTTTATCACTCAGTCACATCGTGTATCAGCCACACAAACATTTTATCACCAATGTCATAAACTATCTTACCTCATCAACCACACTTCTTGTTCTTGCCATAGGAACCACTCGAACAATTTCAAATCTATTAAAAATAGATTTTTGTTTGCATTTACATGGATACTTTAGTGAGCTTTTACAAGAGTGCGGTTTGACAATCAATATGTGGAAACTAGAAGGGGGGTTGAATAGTTTACATGTTTGTTTTACAGTTTAAAAGTTTACTTTCAAAAATGTATAGATCCGAGTTATATGTTCAATCAAATCACAATATGAATAAGCAATAACTATCTAAACGAAAACTAAATAACAATAATAATAATGTAAAAAGATAAGGAAAGAAACAACCAAACCAAGACACCGAGATTTTATAGTGGTTCGGCTACGAAGCACCTCTTCTCCCTACTCCACTCCCCGAGTATCCTACTCGAGATTTCACTATGTCAACAAGCTCCCTTTAGGCGGACAAAACCGTTTACAAGCTAAATGTCGAGTCATAATATTAGCTAGAACCAATCTACCACTTCACAAGATATACACACTCACAAGATCTACACTATCGGATCTACACAATATCCAAATCACACAAATACACAAGATAAATACAATAGAGTTTTGGTACTTAGAAGAAAGGAGGATAGATCACTAATTAACACTTTGTTTCTTGACGAATACGAGTGTTCTTCTCTTGCACTTGAATGAGAGGGAAGATATGAGAAGAAGAGATTAGATCACTTGAAACAAGATCTAAGTATGTTAGTGATCAAGATATTTAGTGAGAGAAAGAAGGTTTAGAGAGAGAAAGAAAAGACTAAAAAAATTTATGCAAAGAGGATTTTCTTTTGCTGGAAATGGAGCAGTATTTATAGGTAGGGAATCCCAACGGCTCTCTGGGGGTGGTCCTGACTGTCCCTTATGTATAAGGGGGCCACCACCTAGACTTCGCTCTATTTTTTGTCTTTTTATGGGGAAGGTTGTATCTGGTGTAGAAGCTTTCGTTTTGGGGAGAAATTCGAATTTCAAATTTTAAGTTTTTAATAAAACTTTTTATTTAAATTAGAGAATATTTTGTAAATACATTTTTGAGAAAATACTTTTGTAGAATTAAAAGTGAGGATTAAGAGAAAAATATTTTCTTGATTACTAATCATGCTTAATTAATTTGTTTGTCCATACCTTAAGTGATCACTAATCTTAGAAATGAAATTTTACATTTAATAATTTGTAAACGTTTATTTTTATTGTAAACGTTTTTACATTTTGTTATTATCAAAACGTTGAGAAGTCAAAAAATATAAATAACGTTTTTAGGCATTATTTGTATTAACAATCTCCTCCTTTTTGATGATGACAAAATATAAACTCATTTTAAATAAAATTAAAGATGTCAAATTATTAAATGAGTTATGTTCCATTTCTCCTCCTTTTTGTTGAATTCAAAAAGAATGATCGTCGAGTTGTTGAAGGAAGAAAGAAATCGACGATATCAAGACTCCCCCTTGATGTATGCTCCCCCTTGTTCGGGGCACCAAGGGATCGATCTTACGAAAATTATTTTGCTACAAAACAAAGTTAGAAGTACAAGTGCAAGACAAATATCTTTCAAGTTAACACATAATATATATAAATTATCAAAAGAAGAGTTTCATTCCACCAACAAGAAACTCATACATTAGCGCATCCAATTAATACATTCATGCAAGATAAAACTAGAACTAATACAAGATAAAGAGGAACAATACTACATATGTCTTAAATGATTCATGATTCATAGAGAATAACTTTTTAAGCAAAAGGTTTGATGTTTCACGTTTATGAAAACATTTAGATATTTTTAAGGTGGTGGTGGAAAGTGTGAAGTGATTGCGGTAGTTAGAAGATATTCAAGATGAGCAAACATGATATCCATCTCATCTCTTAGGGTGAAGAAAAGGTTTCGGTTGTGAGAACACCAAATGTAAGTTGACCCATGATAGTCATGATAGTTGTAGAAAAGAGAATGACCCATGATAGGTGGTTGAGGTTGTGGTTGAGATGGTGGTGATGAAGTGTCATGAATGTGATCAAGAGGAGTGATTGGGGACAAAGAAAGTGTGATATCTGTAACATTCCATATTTTCAGGTCATTTATGACGCTATTTAATCCACTATTTATTTCTATTCTCGTACGCGTTTACTTTTAATTTTAATAGTTAAAGTTAAATCGCGTAAGTTAAAAATCAACATTTAAATTAAACGGACACCAAACGAATTAAAGTTTTTTTCAAACAAGCAATATATTATTTTTACGAAAGTAATAATCAACTTTTTATATTTTATTTTTATTGGTTACGTAAAACGGTTACAAATATACACGATTGTACCCAACACTCAAAGTTTTATTAAATTTTACCCAAGTTAATATTACTTTCCCTTTTGTTCATAAGAAAATAAAACATTACATGAATACTTTCAAGTAAACACTTTTTATATCAAACCTACAACTAGCAACTTACATAAAATGAACTAGAGATGTTGCTAAAAATCAAAAGGCTTCTAGAAGACCTCCCCCCTAGCTCACGTCTACAACAACAAGAAGGGACAAGGAGCACACATTTTACACCAACTTGGCTTGTACATCACCTAGCTAATTAAACCAAGCCTTACCTTGTTTCCCTTGACCACATTAGTCTTCCTTAAGACCATGAAGTATGTCTTGGACTACTATTGCATTCTTTTGACCATTCTAACTTATATAATGCAAGTAACAAGTGAGAGATAACTCATACAACTCAAAACACTTAGTAAAAATCACAAAAACCTTCCCTTTTGGCTCTCTATAGGCCACGACTCAAACACCCCTTTTATTATAATCCATATCAAATTTTCTACAACCTATACAAGCCATTACACATCCATCCTAAGATATACTAAGATGTTTCCAAGCATTGATGGTATGTGTGTAATTACACATACCTTTTACTTTTTAAATCGACCCTAAACGACCAAAAACGCATATAAAATGCTATAAATATGCTTGTTTTTGTGTTTGTACTGTGTAGGTACCGGGTATTCACTAAAGGACAAAAATCGAAGCTAAACCGGACAAAACCGAGCACGGATTTAAAAAGAGCACGAAAAACCAAAGCCAAGGGTGCAAAAGGATTGAAAACGGAGCTCAAACAGCAATTTCCGTTTAACTCGTTTGGTATTAAAGTAGGCAGGAGTTGAAGGGATCTAAAGTACTTGTTAGAAATGCAATAAATGTGACTGATGATGCAGTAGAAATGTGTTGAGACATTTTGAGTGCCAAAGACATTATCTTGAATGATTTCATTCCAAGATTTCATGTCATGACGAAGTTCTTCCTTGAGGATTATGTTTGGAAAAATTGTTTGTCCGGTTGTTGTGATTGATTGGGTAATTTCCTTTGGTATTGGAATGTATGTTTGATATGGTGTGTTTGACTCTTGATTCAGTTTTCAACGAGTCGAGAGAGGGTTCTTTAGCGACTAAGAAACATTCTCCTTCAAAGGAATGGAGGAGAATTGATGGCAAATAACTGAGTGAGACTTAAATGTTCTTTTCAATGCCAAATGTTAAGAAGCTGTTTAGATTGCCAGCTTGGTGATTTCCATTGAAGAATAAATTCAAGTAGAAATTTCCCCCCCCATTGGAAAAACTTTCTACATGGTAGTTCATATATTTGAAGTTTTGTAATTTGAAAAAGGGTATGAATTTGTATCTTATTTATTGGATTCAGGTAGATTTTTATAGGGACGACCTTCATGGATTGACCACATTCTAGGTTTCGACATGCTGGGTTTAAGATATCGGTATATAGTTTTTCGTTTGAGATTGTTAGAAACGTATGATTTTGTGTATCGGTAATTCATCTTCCAAGGTCATTTCACCAAAAATTAGAAAAGATAATTGTAGTGAGATTCCTTCATTTAACGAGATGCCTAGTGTGTGCCTAATGCAACAAGTGTGGAGTAACGATTAACTCGACCTAAATATAAAATCCTAAGAGTTAATCCAAACGCTCCTTAATTTGATTTTGCTCATAAAACAAGTCGGAAAAATACATATGAATTATTGTATCTCGAAATTTGTGCATGAGATAATTATGCATGTGTTTTGAAAAAAGTTTTTAGGTTGGGATTAACAAATCTAATAATAACAATTTTATTATGTTCCTAAAGTGAGTGATTAAAAATAAATTAGGGTTTGGTTCGAATCGTTTTCACCAAATTCACAAAGTATTGCAAATCTTTATATCTTGGGATAGGAAGCGTAATTAGTTATACATTGTATTTAGTTGTCTTAATTGTACAAACAGAAAAACAAATAAAAACTCAACCATGGATTGAAATTACCCCATCAAAGGAAATTTCTATCAAACCTCACATAGTATAAACGACTATAACTATTTACGTAACTAATATAACTATCTTAGCTAGGGATAGACGTTGACCTGAAACTCGGGTTGTTACACATTTAAACCTCATCATTAAACCGACATGTTAAAGATAAAATAAATTACAAGAATATGATTATCTCCTTTAGGACAACATTTCTTCATTCATAGTCTTTGAGTGATTCATTAAATCCAAGATCTAATAATGCATCTACTATGATTAGCAAGTTCATAAAAATCCTCTAACTCATAATCCTCACTATTGATATAGAAACACATCATGAGGTATCCATGCGGATCTATGAACATGAGTAATATCATTATAAGGTTTATCATTTTCATGTTTAGCCTTAGTATGACATTCGTTTGTGCGTTTAGAAGGTTTATGTATCTTCTTCTTGAAGTAATTCAAGACCTACATTACTTCCACTCACTTTTTGTATATTTGAGACTATTCTCAAATAACTCAGCATTACGAGCAACAGAAAATTTGTTCTCGTGTGGGTTGTAGAAATGGTATCCCATCGTTTCCTTTAGGTATCCAACAAAATACACTTAACAATTCTAGGCATTTGTTAACAATAATCTCCAAGAGAAATTTACCAAATTTAGAACTTTAGTCAAGACACAATGAGATTCATCTCATTTTATCTTAATTAACCTTCTAGGTTGGAGTCTAATTGGGTATATCCACGACATACTCAATTATTTAACCTTGATCTCTTTTAGGAGTTAAATAAGTTTAAGGTCATCATGAATCAAAATCATATCAATATATAGTTTGATTACCCTTGTTGGACATACCATAAAAATGTGGTATTCCAATAAGATTGATCTTATACTTTATGGATTTTCCTATTATACCAACTCAAGCTAAAACGTAATGGTATCAATAGTGTTACTATGCCAATTGCATCCTTTTATAAGTCTTTTCATAAGTAAAGGACTTAATGTACATGTATTTTACTAGAAGACATAACAATTATTAAACTAAAGTAAATAAATAGTAAGTTCAAGTTAATCATGTAGCTTATCTTTTTATCTTAACACATTCTCTTAATAGAGCTACATACATTAAATGTGTAGGAGTCCTAGTAGAGTAATAGTTTTCTTACTTTGTAGTCAATAAACCATTAGTCATATTGTTCTAAGTTGTTTCTTGCACACAATAAAGGTTTCTCCTACTTGTGCAGGGTACAACTTATTTGCATAAAACAACGCCACACTAGTTAGTTTGTTTGTATTTACAATATGGCAGTGTCAAGCTCATAGCTAGTGTATATATAGAACTCCATCTATTAATAAGGAATCGTGCATGACTATCAAAGATAACATTTAAATGGAAGCGACATATCAAAGGCAAAAAGTTATCTAGGATAATACATAGTGATTCTTTACTGAATGAAGATGTTTCACACTTGGAAAGTAATTTGTTATTTCAGACCAAGCCAAAAATAAAGTAAGATGTCTATGAGGTAAACAACTCATAACTCCCACTGAATTTGACAACATTGCAAGTTTGTCATTTTCATTTATAAAATGCAATGCATTACTCCCACTGGATCTGGCAATATTATGAGTGTAATTACAATTTATCTTTCCATTTATTGAATATTTACATATTATTGATAATGTGAGTCACAGGGACTAGTAAGCAAGTACTTAAATATGCAAGTAAGTGTGTTCAAGTTCTAGCCATCTCAATTGTTTATTAAGTTGAAAAATTGGCATGCAATTCCTCCTTTATCCGCTCACTTTTCCTCAAGGGTATGTAGCATCTCTTACTGGTTTAAGGAAACAGCTATAGACACGAGTTCTCTAGTTATTGCCTTTTAGAGTATGCGGTGATATTTCCGTCTTCCAATCAAACCTCATAAATATGTCTTGTTTACAACAAGATATTTTAATCTTGATAGCTACAGACCCAAGTTCTCTAGTTCTCTAGTTCTCTAAGTTTCTTATTATGATTCAAAGATTTCAAAACCGAAAAAGGATATTGAAGCAATCTTGAAAGAATAAGAAGTCCAATTAACTTAACATGAAGTTTGGTATGAGTTTGATTAGAATTAAGAATAATTCTATCATTCCTATTATAACTTTTTCAAAAGTGAAAAGTATAGGAAATAGTCTTATTTCCCCAAGGAAGATGGACACAGTTTGTCTTCAATAAGTAAAAGCAAACTTCTTTACGGTATACGTTGCATAAATACATTAAAAGAACTTGCAAAGTTCATTTTCAGTATTTTCGATAATTCATCCCTTAAAAATTAACTACCCATGTTTATATAAATAAACAATTAATTTTAACAAGGGTCTAAGATCCAACTTAACGTTCTATCATTAATGTAGTTGATCTACTAGAAACGGTATTACTCAAAAGGTAATCAGCGTGTGATAATTGCCAACATGTGAAACTCTTAGGTTCATGGGGCCCAAGGCATCATAATCTAGAATTATAATGTTAAGTGAGCATGTTTAACCCCATCGTATGCCTCGGGTCGAAGGTCTGACCAACCATACTCGATATAAATTGTCTAATACAAAATCAGTAATTATACAGTCTCAGGTCTAACCATACGATTGTTGTATTACCTTGTTTTGCAAATTCACCTAAGACTGTCTTAGAGTAAGAAAATACAAACTCAAGTGATTCCATACTTGGATGGCAAATTACTTAATTTTAAGGGTATAAATATTTTGATAAAAACAAGGTTACCAAAAATGTGTATAAGGAAGCATGTATACAACCGTATAACACTAGTTATTTTTTAAAGCATTTTCATTTTCGTTTTAAAAACTTTCATTAAATATAAATCTCATAATTTTATAAACCACATGCCATTTATAAAATTTGGGTTACCATGTTTACAATATTTCCATGTATAAGTGATCTTATTACGGATAAGGTTAATTCCCCACGGGAAATAATCAAACCATAGTAACGATTACGACATACTTTAAATATTGTTAAAACGTTTATGTAAAATTGTTTATTCTTGCATTGTTCCGTCGCGGGTTCCCTTGCGGAAACCACTAACACCACTAAACCCATGGCGTTTTATAGAAGATTGCAAGATTTAAACAAACACTACGTTACAGTCCAAATTAGCAAAGTATACATATCAATATACGACCAATACGCAATTAATCATGCACGTTTTAGTCCAGATTAATTTTGTAAATCATTTTTGCATAATTATATATGTAATAAAATGCCACAATATATATAAAACATGCAAAACATATTTACCAAATTAATCACACTAAACAAAATCATTTACGCAATTAAAACAATAATTTAACAAAAGTCTTATCATCTTTTACCATATAACACACATGCATATAACATATATGTTAAGCTTAATAACCATGGTTTACATGCACGTAATCCATGGTTGACAATTTATTAGCAATAAATAGTAAAACTTTCACATATTTTGTTTCCTTATTTTAGGTGTTATTTAGGACAATATATTTTACTAAATAATTTACTAAATAAGATTTCACATTAAAAAAGGCAAGTAAATACTCATTTTCCATATTTATGTGATATTTTAGGGCAAAATATTTTACAAAATAATTTTCTAAAAAATGATTTCACATAAAAGGAAAATAATATTCAAAAAATGTGTAGCATATTTAATTTCCATATTTTATGTGATCTTTAGGAAGAATATATTTTACTAAATAAATTCCTAAAATAGTTTTCACATAAAAGGCAAGAAATATACATCAAATATGCGTTTTTCACATCTTTTTCTGTTTTTTTATGTAATTATAAAGCTATATTGACTGGCTAGTGATGCCACTGTTGGAATCATTATCTGAAATAACCTAATATTACATTAATATTATAAGAGCTACGCAGTGGATCTAATTCATATAGCAATTATAGTTAACATAAACAATAAACAGAAAACATACCAAATAGCAACCAAGCTACGTGAAGAACCAGAGACTTCGTCGAGTACACGTATATGTGTAATACATGCAAAACCAAAAACCTTCAAGTTACTAAAGTAGGTAACCTCCACGCGGTCCATACACTACACGTTGACCAATACCACCCGAATGCTAGTTCCACGAACCAACGCTCAAGAATACGTCAAGTAGTCAAAAAAACCAAAAACCCTAAAAGGTTGTTTGTTTGGTTCGATTACAAGGAGAAGAGAAGAAGGGAATGGGATAAATAATGTGGTCTAGGGATCCTTTATTTATAGTAGGGATGAGCACGGTACCGGTCCCGTACCGGTACCGTACCGAATTAGTGGTACCGATTTTTTCCCGAGCATAAATTAGTGGTACCGGTACCGTACCGAACGGGATTCGGGTACCGGTACCGGTACCGGGAAATCGATGGTTTTTCCCGTTTTTTTCGGTAATTTCCCGATTTGGTACCGGTCCCGTACCGAACTAGTGGTCCCGATTTTTTTTTTACTCGAATCATGGTACCGGTCCCGTACCGTATACCGGGATTCGGTACCGTTTCGGTACGGAACCGGTACGGTTCCGGTTCGGTACCGGGATTCGGGTCTATATGCTCATCCCTACCCCTTTCTTAGTGTCTCTTAAGATTAAGCAAACACTGAATAAAAAACCATACTTACCCCATCTCCTTCGGTTTCTCTTAACCTTAAACAACCTTATTGATTGTTATGTTAACCATACTGAATAAACAAATACCAACTCATGAAATAAACTCATTTAATATGAGTCTTATACCAGCACCTGAAACCCACCTTCAGTTTCATAATCACTCGCGTTTCAAAGACCCTCAATTCAGGTCAGCGTCCTTTGATTTCAGGTGAACACGAGTTTGAGGGACCCTCGAGTTCAGGATTACTCTTTTTATTCAGGGACTCTCATATTAGAGTCATAACCTGGTTTTAGAGACCCTCAGGTTTAGGGAATTTCTATAGTTTTCAAAGACCTTCGGGTTTAGGGACTTCACGGTTTAGTGACTAGTCTTAGTCATGGGTTCAGGGAGTCATGGAGTTTCATGTATTCAAGGACTCGATTTAGTGTTGTGGATTTAATAGTGGTTTTTATACCCACATTTTACTCAGACACCAAGAGCCCTTCACTTCCTAACTCATATCAGTTTCTTCTCTACCCCATGAACATTCATTTTATTATGCTTTGTACCAGCTATATGAGACTTATTCCTTAGTACATTGTCCATTTACATTTACACTGAACAAATCAATATATCTCTTTCCATTCACGGATTTTTTAATTAGCCCCATTTAACACTAAAAGACCCATTATCATCTTAGCAAAAAACCACTGGATAAGATTTTATCACTCAGTTCATATCCTTTTTTTTTATCAGTTAGCCATAAACACAAATGATACTTACCTGAGTGACCGGTTAAGCTTAACACTTGATTCAAATAAACCGCAAACATCACCATTTTTATAAACTGATTGAAATCAGTCCCCCTTTTAATAGCTAACCCATTCACTACCCACTAATTTTTTTAATCAATCCCTCATCACATTGAGCAAACCTATTTTATACAGGTTCAGGATAAGCCTGAACCAAAACAACACATCCCCTAATTCTGATACAACATGAATAACGGCCATCTTTTCTTTATCACTCAGTCACATCGTGTATCAGCCACACAAACATTTTATCACCAATGGCATAAACTATCTTACCTCATTAACCACACTTCTTGTTCTTGCCATAGGAACCACTCAAACAATTTCAAATCTATTAAAAATAGATTTTTTTGCATTTACATGGATACTTTAGTGAGCTTTTACAAGAGTGGGGTTTGACAATCAATATGTGGAAACTAGAAGGGGGGTTTGAATAGTTTACACGTTTGTTTTACAGTTTAAAAGTTTACTTTCAAAAATGTATAGATCCGAGTTATATGTTCAATCAAATCACAATATAAACAAGCAATAACTATCTAAACGAAAACTAAATAACAATAATAATAATGTAAAAAGATAAGGAAAGAAATAACCAAACAAAGACACCGAGGATTTTCATAGTGGTTCAGCTAACGAAGCACCTCTTCGCCCTACTCCACTCCCCGAGTATCCTACTCGAGATTTCACTATGTCAACAAGCTCCCTTTAGGCAGAGAAAACCGTTTACACGTCGCTTATGTTTTTTTCCGACACTAAGCTAAATATCGAGTCATAATCATAGCTAGAACCAATCTAACACTTCACAAGATATACACACTCACAAGATCTACACTATCGGATCTACACAATATCCGAATCACACAAATACACAAGATAAATACAATGGAGTTTTGGTACTTAGAAGAAAGGAGGATAGATAACTAATTAACACTTTGTTTCTTGACAAATACGAGTGTTCTTCTCTTGCACTTGAATGAGAGGGAAGATATGAGAAGAAGATACTAGATCACTTGAAACAAGATCTAAGTATGTTAGGGATCAAGATATTTAGTGAGAGAAAGAATGTTTAGAGAGAGAAACAAAAGACTAAAATTTTTTATGCAAAGAGGATTTTCTTTTGCTGGAAATGGAGCAGTATTTATAGGTAGGGAATCCCAACGGCTCTCTGGGGGTGGTCCTGACTGTCCCTTATGTATAAGGGGGCCACCACCTAGACTTCGCTCTATTTTTTGTCTTTTTATGGGGAAGGTTGTATCTGGTGTAGAAGCTTTCGTTTTGGGGAGAAATTCGAATTTCAAATTTTAAGTTTTTAATAAAACTTTTTATTTTAATTAGAGAATATTTTGTAAATATATTTTTGAGAAAATACTTTTGTAGAATTAAAAGTGAGGATTAAGAGAAAAATATTTTCTTGATCACTAATCATGCTTAATTAATTTGTTTGTCCATACCTTAAGTGATCACTAATCTTAGAAATGAAATTTTACATTTAATAATTTGTAAACGTTTATTTTTATTGTAAACGTTTTTACATTTTGTTATTATCAAAACGTTGAGAGGTCAAAAAATATAAATAACGTTTTTAGGCATTATTTGTATTAACAATCTCCCCCATTTTGATGATGACAAAATATAAACTCATTTTAAATAAAATTAAAGATGTCAAATTATTAAATGAGTTATGTTCCATTTCTCCCCCTTTTTGTCGAATTCAAAAAGAATGATCGTCGAGTTGTTGAAGGAAGAAAGAAATCGACGATATCAAGACTCCCCCTTGATGTATGCTCCCCCTTGTTCGGGGCACCAAATGATCGATCTTACGATAATTATTTGCTACAAAACAAAGTTAGAAGTACAAGTGCAAGACAAATATCTTCCAAGTTAACACATTATATTTAAATTATTCAAAGGAAGAGTTTCATATCCACAACAAGAAACTCATTCATCTAGCGCATCCAATTCAATACATTCATGCATGATAAAACTAGAACTAATACAAGATTAACAGAGGAACAATACTACATATGTCTTAAATGATTCATGATTCATAGAGAATAACTTTTTAAGCAAAAGGTTTGATGTTTCACGTTTATGAAGAACATGCAGTATTTTTTAAGGTGGTGGTGAGAAAGTGTGATGTGATAGCTGGTTAGTTAGAAGATATTCAAGATGAGCTACATCGACTATCCATCTCTTATCTCTAGGGTGAAGAAAGGTTTCGGTTGTTGAGAACACCAAATGTAGTTGACCCATGATAGTCATGATAGTTGTAGAAAAGAGGATGACCCATGATAGGTGGTTGAGGTTGTGGTTGAGATGGTGGTGATGAAGTGTCATGAATGTGATCAAGAGGAGTGATTGGGGACAAAGAAAGTGTGATATCTGTAACATTCCATATTTTCAGGTCATTTATGACGCTATTTAATCCACTATTTATTTCTATTCTCGTACGCGTTTACTTTTAATTTTAATAGTTAAAGTTAAATCGCGTAAGTTAAAAATCAACATTTAAATTAAACGGACACCAAACGAATTAAAGTTTTTTTCAAACAAGCAATATATTATTTTTACGAAAGTAATAATCAACTTTTTATATTTTATTTTTATTGGTTACGTAAAACGTTTACGTTTCACGATAAATTACATTTAGGTATATCCGTATCCAAAAATAAAAACATATAAAAAAAACACCAAAATTTATATACGCTTCAACAAACACCCATTTTTATAAAACTTTACCCACCTTTACCACGTGGGCCGATTTTTACATTAAAATAAATAAACCAAACCATACAATTCTCAAGTATACACTTTAACTTTCTAAATAAAAACTACCTTACATTTACTGATATTTCACAAGCAAGTATACGTCATTTCTTCTCTTTTTATAACAAGATTTATTACTAGATATTTAAGCTAGACACACTCCACATTTTCTTGCGGATCATCCTCCACATTATACAAAAAACCATGAATTTTCCTAAACCCTCTAAGTATCATCTTGATAGTCTCCTCGCTATATAATGCCTAACAACTAACAATTGAACAACCTACATGTAGTATTGCTCTATGTGAAAACAACTCAAACTCTATCATATTTCTCCCTCCTTGCCTACGTCAAAACCATAACCAATACACAAAATCCATACAAAATTTTACTTACAAACAATTTCACATCCTACAACATATGTAAGATGTTTTTCTTAGGTTGTTTAGAAGTTTGGTTATGCATTATAAGTGTTAAAGCAAGAAAAAGGAAAGTTAGGGCTTTTCTTAAGGAAAACAACGGGTTTTCATCATTTGTTTCTAGTAGGATTTAATCACAAGGGTGTGCTTTGTTTACCATTCATCACTCATTCACATAAGATTATCTAAAGCCCTCATCTTTTCATAATTATGATTTTTATGTGTATATTAGTTTTATATAGCAAAATCACCATTATGACACTTTTAAATCATGAAAAATGGCTTATACTTGTGATCATAGTTTTTATTGACTTTTACACATTTATATAGTTGTATATATCATTTATAATGGGTTTTAAGTATTGTACCAGTTGATTTAAGTATAAAAAGTATAAGTATAAACTAGTAAATAAAAGTTCACTTAAGAAAGTTGTGATTTAAAAGCATTGTTAAGGACTTATTATATTAGACACTTGGACAAACTATGGACTAATGGACATACTAATATGTAAGACATATGGTATAATGACTTGTGGAAGACTAGTGATTATTTATTAAGTTGAAAATTAAATAAAAACAAGTTATATAAATATAAACCACATATTCTTTTTATATGGGTCCTCTTTTGGTTCGATTTCCAAACAGTGGGTTTGATATTTTTATAAAATAGTACGTCTCATGACAATTCCAAAAAGGTAAGAAACTCGAAAAACTGATTTTTAACGAAAAAGATACAACAAATATACGTTTTACGTTAATACCGGGTTTATAAAATAAATTTTATAAAAAGTTACTGTTCATCAGGGACATTTATTTTGGAAAACATCATTTATATGATAAAACTTTTAATTACGAGAACGTGCTCGAAAGAATCGCTAAAAACGTAGCTATAAGGAATAAGATACAACATTTACTGGTTTTACGATAACTAAATCTATAAAAATAAGTTTATATATTGGCTATTCGGCGATGAACAGTAAAAAATCCACTATTCATTCAAAGGACATGAAATACATTAATTGTTTTTTTTTTGTGACGGGCGTTTAATACGAAAGCATGGACATAAGAAACGAGCTTAAAACGAGAAAGTTACACACTACTTTATAACTTGTGCACTATTTCTTGAGATGAATAGTGTTGGTTCGTTTTTTTTATAAATTTTTGCGAAACATTTTGGAATCACTTAAATAATATTTATACTTGTTTTAAACTTTATAAATGTTATTTACCACAGACGATTTAAACTAGTTATTAACGCGATTATACGAGGTTCACAAATACATGATTATTATTTTATCAAAAATTGCGGATTTAAACATTATTTCACAAACACAATTAGATGGTGATGTAGCTATATAGAATTATATATGTTATTAGTGCTTAGTACTTATACGACCGATATCTACTTAGGTTGCTTTTGGATATTTCCGTGACGCGTTTTCATTCATTCACTTGACTTATTCTTCACTTCACTTCTAAGGTGAGTTCATAGCCCCACCTTTTCTCTTTTAATGTTTTTCATAAAATTTTGTTCGGAATTGAGAAAATACATGCTGTTTTATTATTGATTTCTACTACATAAGCATTATGTGACTATTTTTACCAAAGCTTGATTTGTTTACTACATGATTTGAGATCGTTGAATACCTATATTGAAACCGTAAATTTTGAACAACATGATTATTTTACCTTGGACACAAGTGTTTTCTAAAATTGTATGCTATCCAGATTACTGCCTGAATATTATTGCCTAAGTAGTCACTATATTGCCACTATCTAAGTCCCTACTATTATGAACTGTTAAATTACCTCAACAATTGTCTAGGAGGAATGATAGTTAATTTGATTTTCTTGAAGGGGTTTGAAGAAGAAGCATTTGTGGAATTCATGGTAGAATTTGGTTGAGGAAGATGAAGATGATAAAGAGGATAGGAGAAGTTCATGATTTAAGGTGGAAGAGAGGGATTGAAGAAGAAAGGCATGGGGTTTGAAAATTTAGATTCCAAAATATGTTTATCAAAAAGCAGAAATCAGCTAGGCCTAGATGGGATAGTGGTCAACTGCACAGAAAATCAGGAGGTCACAGTGAAGAAATCCGTGACCTACTGATGGCGGTCCCTTAAATACCCGGCGGTCCCAAATATATTGGGGGGCCGCCCACTATTTAAGGGGGCCGTTTTCTGGAGTGAGGAAAATTTTCCAGTTTTTCTGTAAAATCTATACGAAAACATTTTCCTGTTTTTGCAATCAATTATATTTCATCATGAATCATCTAAGCCATAACAATCAAACTAAGCATTCTAAGTTCAATTCAAAAGAGCATACAAATTGACAAGTTCATACTCATGCATAATATATTAAACATAACCAAAATGTATCAAGGTGCATGCAAACATTGGTTTGGAATGATAAAATTGAAAGATCATCCATGGCAAGCTAAGTTGCCCATGCTAAGTACTAATTTACTAATAAGTAGCATAAGTCAAGACAGATAATCATAATAGATTAGTAAATAATATAGATAATAATGTCATAAAGCAATTTTCCCTTATTGCTCACTTCTTCATGTTCCTCCACAACCTCCTAAGATTTTTTCCGATTGACCTTACTCCGCCACGTTGCTCATCTCGTAAATGTACTTGACGGTTGATGATTTCGGTTTGGCGAGTGTAAAATGGTTCAATGTGAGGGTCAATGTCGGGTGAGTTTTGAAAGACTTGAGGAACTTGATCGGTCAAGGAATTGACATAATGAATGGGGGAAGGAGTGCTTGCACGTGAGGTCTATTCGTCATTCCCATAGTCATCATCATCGTTGAGATGAGATAAGGATGGTTGATCGAAGGCGAAGGAAGAAGAAGAAGTGGAATGACGACCTCTTCTCATGCCATGATCTCTTCTTAGTTTTCGCTCTAGTTGAGCGGCAAGAGGAGTCATGACATGATCGTACAAGATATAGGACTCGTTGTTTAACTCGGGATTTTCATTCATGATGAATGTAAACAAGCGGGTTAATAGCATACCATAGGGTAGAAGTAACCTAGCTTGCTTAGTGACCCACTCCATTCGTTTCGCCATGTAGTAGGCAAGATTGAACTTTTCAGAGTGTACAACACAATAAAGCATAAAACAAAGACATGCGGGAACATGATCCCGATTACCCCCCAGACAGAAGACATATTCCCGAATAATTTCTTCCAAAGGTTTCAAAGTTGGTTTAATTTCACGAGTTAGAACTTAATATTCAAGAACATTAATTTCTTCCTCATGACGGATGCGACAGACTTGTCCTTCTCGATCAATTCGAATAGACGAAATGATGTCCTCGATGGAAGGAGGGTTGGTTTGATATGGACCATTCGAAGGGACACCATATGCCAACTCATCAAGTCTCCATCTATCGGTAAAGACACACGCTCCTTCACAGGGAACGCCAAGAATTTGAGCAAAATTCTCAAGAGAGTAAGAAAAGAGTTGATTTTGAATAACAAACATTTCACCTTTGTCAAAATAACTCAAATTATACTGACTATAAAACTCAAGAATAAAGCGAGGACATACTTGTTCATTGATTTCAAAAAGACACTCAAACTCGATAAACTCAAACAAAGACCGAACATAGTTTAGATCCGTAAAGTTATCAAAAACCACCCGACCCTCGTGAATGTAACGTTGTTCAAGGTTTCTTAGTTTTTCTCTTATTGGAGGACGGAATTGATGTGAAATTATAGGGATATAGTCTCTAGTATTTTTGTAGTCTTCAGATGTTTTTCGCGGCATTGTCACCTAAGGTAAATGTAACAAGATCATATATTAATCACTTATACTTGTTTTCATGTTTTGAGTTTGTGCCTAGTGTGTGCCTATATGCAACAAATGTGGAGTAACGATTAACTCGACCTAAATATAAAATCCTAAGAGTTAACCCAAACGCTCCTTAGTTTGATTTTGCTCAACCAAACAAGTCGAAAAATACATATGAATTATGTATCTCGAAATTTGTTCATGAGATCATTATGCATGTGTTTAAAAACGTTTTTAGATTGTATTAACAATGCAAAACAACAATTTTATTGTGTTCCTAACGTGAGTGATTTTGCAAAATGAAATTGGGGTTTTGGTTCAAAAATAATTTTTCGACAAACCTTATCAATGTATGCAAATCCTATATCTACGGGAAGCATATTAGTTATACATTGTATCCTAGTGGTTTTAATTGAACAAATTCGAAAGAAAAATGAAAAATACCCAATTTCAATTTTTGGTGTTCATCATGAACCCTAGACTCAAAATGAAAGAAATAGTTGAAATGACTTACAATTGATGATCTTAGAGATGTTAGGGATGATTATTGGTGTTGATTTGATCTTGAATTTAAGTTTTAATGGTTGATTTTGAAGTTTTGGTGGATTTGGGGTTGTGTTCGTCGCACCTGCAGGTAAGGGGGTGTTTGTTTTTGTGTTTTGAAAATTTTTGTTTAAGGTGTACATATTCACTTCTGTTCTGACGGCGGTCCCATATCTCCTGGCGGTCCCCAATATATTGGGGGGCCGCCTATATGGGGGCCGCCCTCAGGCATTGATTTTTGACTTTGTTTTTGACACAAATTTGACTAGAAGGAGTGACAATTCAATTTGCATTTCGCAACTTAAACATGTTTAAAGTACTTCGGATGAAGTATTTAAGTTGTCACGACACGGAATGGAACACGGACTAGAATTGAGACAGAAGAAAGAGATGCGTACTCAATATGATTTATGGAATGTGTTCCATCATTCCTAAACCAAGACGTAGATAGTTAAACGATTCACGTTTAAGAGGTTTAGTGAGAATGTCGGCAATGTTGTCGACGGACGGTACTTTTTCGATAGATATATGTCCTTTTTGGACATTATCACGGAGGAAGTGGTGACGAATTTCGATGTGTTTGGTACGAGAATGTTGCACCGGGTTTTTGCTAAGGTCAATCGCGCCTTTGTTGTCGCACATGATGGGAACGTCGTCGAGTCGTACGTCGTAGTCGATTAGAGCTTGTTTCATCCATAGTGCTTGTTGACATGCCTTTCCGGCGCTTACGTATTCGGCTTCGGTAGTGGATATAGCAAGAGCGGTTTGTTTCTTCGAGAACCAAGATGTCAAACAACATCCCACGAACGTACAAATACCGCTAGTGCTCTTTCGGTCCACATAATCTCCCGCATGATCAGAGTCGGCATATACTACGGTTTCTATGCCGGTCCCCTTAGGATACCATAATCCTAAGTGCGTAGTGCCTTTAATGTATCGGAAGATACGCTTAACCGCTTCAAGGTGAGAGGTTTTGGGAGCCTCTTGGAAGCGGGCACAAAGGCAGACACTAAACATGATATCGGGCCTACTTGCCGTTAGGTATAATAAGCTACCTATCATGCCTCGATACTTGGTACTATCTACCGACTCACACTCTTCATCTTTCGTGAGTTTAGTATCGGAGGACATGGGGGTTTTCATTGGTTTAGACTCATAAAAGGAAGCAACAAAACGTCACACTCAATGGAATGACGCTGGGCAATCTTTCAGGTGTCCACAGCTTGATCAACCGGCCACAAGTGATGTTGGATGATTTGAAGAAAAGAAATGATTGGCCAGGATTGAAAGATTGGAGGGCAGGGCAAGAGATCCTAGAAGCTTCTTTCAGAGCCTATAAATAGGGCCTCCCTCTCACACACACGGGGAGTAGTTTTGATATCTAGTTTTTTTTAGTAATTTAGTCTAGCTTAAATTTCGTATTTTTCTTTAAATGTAATTTTCCTTAAATGTTTTGTAATCTCCTTCCCAAGTAATGTAATCAGTAACTTTCATTAATGAAATTCAGTTTTTCTTAATCTCTCAAAGTTCCTTTTTCATAAACTCTCTTAATAAGCTCATTTAAAAGCTCTTTCAGTCTATAAGCTGAAATAGAGCTATTTGAATTCAGTATTAATCTTACCTAAACCTTAAATCAGTTTAATCTATCATGGATCTTATTGGATTAGAGCTTTTTGGAAGGGGATCTTAAATTGGAAGAGATCCCAAGGACTTTACTCTAGCTTATCTAATAAGCTAGGGAGCTTGTAGCTGCCTTTATTGGTCCTCTTGTTTAGCTAGAGGAGTTTGTAAGTTTCTCTTTCATTTTCCTTTAAATTCTAGTTCTAAATAATGATATTATTGCTTGCTATGTTTAAGTCTGCTTATTTGCTTATTCTCTTTGCTTATTAGTGCCTATTTGAGTTTTATCTAGCTAAATCTTCATAGTTGTTTATCTGTTTTCAATTTTCTTAGTTTAAATCATAGATTTTCATATTATTGTCTTAAAAACCTCTAAAAAACCAAAAATATAGTAAAATAGTATAGATCTTAGATTATTGCTTATTTAGTTGTTAAATCATGCTTATTAAAGTAGTTTTAATCTGTTAATTGTCTGGTAGTTAATACTTGTTCATTAAAATTCAACTTAAAAGCTTTTCTCAAAATCTGTCATAGTTTTTAAGGGGTGTTTGGTTTAAATGTGTTTGACCTCTAAAAGTCAAAATTACTTGTGCAACTTGTTTGAGTCAGCTGAGTTTTCATTTAAGAATAGTTTTCATTTAGTTTTTATAAGTTAGAGTTCAAAATTTCAAAAGATATGGCTTATTATCTTTGTTTCTACACCAGGGCAGTTTTTGACTATCTTTTTGCTTGTGAAATTTAGATCTAAGCCCTCAAAGGCTTAGATTTTGCTTGCACTTTGTTTAAACACTCTATTTGAGTGTATTTTAGTGCAGGATTTCCCTTAGGAAACCTACACTCTTGGTTTACAGCTGTGCAAAGGGCACCAGTACTAACACAAAGTTAGTACTGCTGATACTTTACACTACCAGTACTAACTAAAAAGTTAGTACTGCTTTCACAAGTTAGTACTGCTACCTTTGGTTTAATTTTTAGCTGAGTAAAAGTAGGATTTAGGTTTTCAAATTCAAGTTAGAAGTAATCTAGATATAGCTTGATATAGTTTAGGGTTTAGTTTTCATTTTGCTGCTTATTTACTTAGCTTATTCAGCTGTTAAAAGAAGGAATTTTGCACTACCAGTACTAACAGAAGTTAGTACTGCTGAGTCTTAAGCCCAAATTTAGCCGTCAAAGTTAGGATTTAATAGCTTATCTTTTAGCATCTTATAGTCTAGTTATAGCTTAATATAGAATAAGTCTTAGATTACATTTTCTAGCTTATTTACATAGCTTATTTTTGCTGTCAAAAAGTTAAAAAGCCAAAAACAGTACTTAGGAATTTTAAGGTTTTAATTTGTTAATTTAGCTTATGGGTCTAGATTTTATAGCTTAATTAGATAGATTATAAGTAGTTTAATAAGTCCTTAAAGTTTTAGAGTCTAGTTTAGCTTTTTAAGCTTTTAAGCTCATTTGGATTTTGAGCTAAATGCCTTATTTTCTGAGTTTGCTTGTTTCTCCCTTATTTTCAGTAGTCTAAAAGTTCCTTAAGATCTATTATCTCTTCATTTTTAGGTTAAGCACATCATAAGCTCTTTAGAACTTCTTTCCTTTTACATTTTGATCTAGTGTTGAGTTTTTTATAGCTTATTTTCTAAAACCAAGGGTTAAACCCTCCTTTCTGAGGTCAGTTCAAAAATAAGCTCTCATTGAGCTTATTTGTTATTTTCAGCCCATAGTGCTTTTGTTAAAGTTGTTCTCCCTAGCTTCCTTTACAACTTTGCTCTTTTAAGTTTTTAGTGACAAGCACTTTAGAATTTAAGCTTATAATTGGACTTAGTTTGTTGTCGGGGTAAGTCCTCAGGGACCATTC
Source organism: Tanacetum coccineum (assembly GCA_026074375.1). NCBI lineage: Eukaryota > Viridiplantae > Streptophyta > Magnoliopsida > Asterales > Asteraceae > Tanacetum > Tanacetum coccineum. The sequence continues at coordinate 38,516 of BQNB010054521.1, forward strand.
CTGTAATTTTTCGGTTTTAGTTGTTTTCCAGTTAATCCTTGCCCGTTAAATGTTTTAGCCCGTTAGTCCTTAAGTCTTTTTCACAGTTAGTCCCTAAGTTAGTTTTTAATTAGTTTATTAAGTTTTAATTAATAGTTAGGGTTAGGTTTTAATTAGTTTAATTAAACTTTTATAAAAAGATAAAAATTAGGGCTTTTATTTTTAATAATTTTCGGCAATTTTTCTTTATTTAGTGAAATTTTAGTTTACATTTTTAGGGATTAAAATTTGTTTACTTGCTTAATTGTCATTATTTGTTGCTTCTTAATTAAGTAGTAATAGCTTATCCAAAATATCTTTGCTTCATTCAAATCAGAATCCGAACTAGAACGTGGTTTCAATTTCACTAGTCGTTGGGGAAACGACCCGGGTGATCATACTTACCCGGTTTAATATACGTATTTTATATTATATTATATATATTTTTGAGAGTGAATTTTATCAAGGGTAACTTGGTAATTTTCTTAATTACTCTTAAAGTTATATTAGTATATATATTTTGGGTATATAAAACTACGAATCAGTTTTTGGCGCCGTTGCCGGGGACTAGTGTTTACGATTCCTACGTTTTGTGTTTGTTGATTTGGTTTGAAGATCCTTTCACTCTCGAAAGTTTCATTCTTGTTTTAAAATTCAAAAAGAAAAAAAAATCATAAAAAATAAAAAAAAATCTTCCTTTTAATTAAAGAAATAAAAATCACCAATTGGTAAAAATACCAAAATATAACATTCTCAACGGAGGTGTTATCATTTCAATTTCCGGTGAACTTGTTGGTTCCCAAATCGTAATCAAAGATTTAACACTTGCCTTTTGTGTCTCTACCAAGTACGGCTCACCTTGAAAAGCAATTTTCAAGAGCTACCGTGAAGTAGTTGATTATTTGGTTTAAGTCTCTTTCGTGTAATCGTAAAAAAAATAAATAATAATAATAATAAATTAGTGTAAAGTTTTG
>BQNB010054522.1:0-27688 GCA_026074375.1 Tanacetum coccineum
TTTTCCTTAAATTTTTCTTTAGCATTAATTTAGGTTTAGGAATTTAGTTTATATTTTTAAGTTTTAAATTGCATTTGTTTTCTTAAATGTCGCGTTTAATTTGTTTCCGTATTTAGTTTAATCATCTTAATTGCTTGTGTTTTTAATCTTAGTAGTGTAATAAACCAAAAATATCTCTTTTCTTATTCAAATCAGAATCCAAACTTAAACGAGGTTTCCATTGCACGAGTCATTGGGGAAACGACCCGGGTGATCATACTTGCCCGGTCAAACATACGTATATTATATATATTATATTATTTTTGTAAGTTTTAACTTTTTACCTTAGTTAGAGGTGAATAGTTGGAATTTACCTAAGTAGTATTATTATTATATATTTTATAGGTACGTAAAACTACTATCAGTTTTTATACAGGATATGCGATTTGGTCGGGTTTTACTTTGGTCACCTCAAATGATTAATGTTTTACCATCGATGGGAATGTGGACGACTTTCTCGTCACAGATGATCCTAGCATGATACTTGGATAACCAATTCATACCAATGATGACGTCGAAACTACCGAGTTTAATCGGCATAAGATCAATTTTGAAAGGTTGGTTTAACAAGGTCAGGATTGCACCCTGAATAACGGTGTTTGTGCTTACTAAGTTTCCGTCAGCCATTTCGATATTGTAAAAGGTATCTATTGTAATGGGTGGAATATTTAGCTTAGAGGCAAGAGATATGGATACGAAGCTTTTATCGGCTCTAGAATCAAATAATACTCTAGCCAGATGTTAGTTTAAAAGGAACATACCCGTGACTACGTTTGGGTTTTGTTAGCCTCAAAATATTGAGTCGAACATGAAGTTCGTTCATTATGTATTTAAGTCTCGGTCAATCAATTAGTTAACGTTGTAATAGAAATGTATCGGGAATCGGGCTCGATAGTTAATCTAATATTGTATATGTTTCGGGTTTAATCCCAAGCAAAACCCGAGCCCGGGTCCTAGTCAAATATCCCGAACGTCACTTAATGAGTCGGGGTATATAAGTAACTTTTCCACCAAGGAAAAGCAAGTGGATTTCATTTATAATATTTCATTTTTCTCTTTTCTCTTTTCTCTCTAACCTCTCTCTTGTTTCTCTCTCTAGAAATCTTCCCACACTATATTTTCTTCTTCGATTCGTTATATGTTATGAAGTGATAATCAGGATCCTACAGGTTTTGATGAGCATTCCTATCCCTTAGCATGTAGGCACTTCCCGGGGCATTGTTGTTGGTGGTCTTTCGGCACTGATTTGCATAATGCCCTTTCTCTCCATAGGCATGGCAAGTAACTGTCACTGGTAGTAGATTACTTCCAGTGGCTGGCCCTTTATTTCTATAATCCTTAGTCAGATGGCCCACCTTGTTACAAGTATTACACTTAACAGTGCAAGGTCCTGTGTGATGCATAGTGCATTTCTTACACAAAGGACGGTTTCTAGTGTATCCATTATTTTCAGTTGGGGTGGTAGCATAAGCCTTGAATGTTTCCTGTCTTCTGTTCTGTTGTGGTTGGTGATTATTGTAGCGGTTGTTGGTGTTTCGATAGTTGTTATTATTATCATTGCGGTAGTTGTTGTTGTTGAAAGTTCTTCTGTCGTTAAACTATCGTTTGTGATCACTTGATACTTGCATCGGAGTGTGCTTTGTTACCTGATCCATTAGCCTCTGGGTTATGTTAATGGCTTCCTCTAGAGTTTGAGGTTTAGAGGCGGTAACATTTCCTTCAATACTTCTAGGTAATCCCCTGATGAATACTTCCATCATTTTCTCAGAATCTGGCACCATAGTGGGACACAAGGTTGCCAATTCCTAGAATCTTCTCACATATGTCTTAAGATCATTCCCCTTCATAGTCAGATGGTAAAATTCATCTTCCATCTTCTGGACTTTAGTTCGGGGACAGTAGACAAACCTATGAGCAAAATCATGAAAGGAAAAACAATAGGGACTTATTATGTATTATTTAGTTAGCTTAGTTAGTAAGCTAGGGTTTGGCTTGTAAACCCTAGTCCCTCTATTATATAAAGAGGGTAGGCACCTAGGTTTATGAGCAATTCAGATACAATGTAAACCAAAGGTGTGTGTGTGTTCTCTAGGCGTCATGTCCTATAAGGTGCCTAGGTTTAGTAGCTTATTAGTAGTTAAATTCATATAGTTATTTTTGTAGAAAAAAAAAAAACCTTGTGCTTAATTATGATCAGGTTTTCTTAATATTCCGCTGCTTATATTTACATAGTTAGAAAATCCTATGATGATCCTGTTTCTTGGATTTAACCATGTGTATTCATGAGCTCGTGGCTCTTGATGCTAAGGGTTTAATAAGTTTTTCATGTAATTTTGTTTTTCCTGTAATCTTTAAAGGCGTATTGAAGATCTAGGATTTATATAACCCTATTGTGGTTCATGGTAATAAGCAGCAGCAGATAAAGGTTTCGAGCAGCAGTCACATGGTTCCCTATGTTCTGATCATGAACAAGAAGCAGGACATATTCGATGAAACCCTAATGAATACAACAGGTTCTTTGGTGTTCTTCAACTATTGGTGCCATAAGTAGTACACACGAGAATTTTATGTTTCAGATTCTGTGTAATTGTAGACGAAGGATCAGTCTGAAGGAAGCAAGGCTCGAGTTATAATTGTTCAACACAAGTAGGTGTCTTGGATAAGCTAGCAGTGCGTTCTACATAATATAAGAAGCATTTCCATGGGAGCTTTAATGACAAAATATTTTGACGGTGCGATACTTGCACTAGTTATAAGGTCTCTTCTAAACCCTAATTATAAGGTGATTGATGGGATGTTGAAGCCACTAGGTATGACTGCTTAATTATTTGGAAGTAGTTTAGAGAATATGGGTTCTGTGTATATGGGAATGAGATCAGTTGTGGTTACTAATTTCTAGTGATTGACTTTATTGTTCCCATATTTACTTCCTAAATTTTAGGACGTGAGAAGAAAACATGATAGGGAGTAATATGGTCAAAGTTTTAATACTGATTTTATTGCCTATTGGACTGGGGTCTATATTTATATCCCTGATTAGTAGGATTTTTTAAGTTCCCAATATTTGTTTCATTAGTACCTGGTTGGATTCCGATGTACAAGCGGGTCCTGGTCGATGATTCCCTCTTATTTTAATTCTAGTATGATATGTTACTTCTGGTTGCTTTCCGTTTCTCCTGGCAATTCGCGTGTTCCTACTGGTAGTTTTTGTTCCTACTTGGTAGGAGTTATATAATGTCCTCCTATTCCTACGTTATTCTCCTACTGCTGCTGTCCAATGGGAATGTGACGTGATTTTATTGTACGAGGCTATTTTGCGGTTTGCTGAATTTTGTCATATGCGAACTTTATGGATGAGTAAATTATGAATGATAGATCATGGGACCAAGACCACATGAGCTTAACGACGAAAGCAATCTCATTGATCTCATGAAGGAGTGTCGTCAATGAACTCACTTCGGGGGAGATTGTTAGCCTCAAAATATTGAGTCGAACATGAAGTTCGTCCATTATGTATTTTAGTCTCGGTCAATTAATTAGTTAACGTTGTAATAGGAAAGTATCGGGAATCGGGCTCGATAGTTAATCTAATATTGTATATGTTTCGGGTTTAATCCCAAGCAAATCCCGAGCCCGGGTCCTAGTCAAATATCCCGAACGTCACTTAATGTGTCGGGGTATCTAAGTAACTTTTCCTCCAAGGAAAAGTAAGTTGGTTCATTTATAAAAATTTCATTTTTCTTTTTCTAATTTCTCTCTCAACTCTCTCTCCTCTTTCTCTCTCTAAATCAACTCACTTTCTTTCTCTAATTTCTAGTTCTAAATTCGTGTATGATTGTATGAAGTGAAGTGTTATCGGGATCCTACAATTGGTATCAGAGCTTCAAGGGTGGATTCGTGTTTGATTTGTGGTTCAAAATCATCAAAATTCGTGGGTTGGGTTGTTTATTTTTTTTGGTTAAAAATATACCAAGAAATCAGATTTGATCTTTGTTTGCTGTGTTAAAAGTGTTAAAGATTTGTACTTTCGGGCTTAGATCTATCTCTTGCATCATTACTAGGTGGTTTTAACATCATTTCGTGGCTTTCAAGAATGGTTGATGATTTTTTTCTTGGCTGCGTTTTGACTCACTGAAGGGGTGTTCTTGATTGCGTTTTGCCTCAAGACTGCGTTTTGGTCATTGCGTTTTGCCTCAAGACTGCGTTTTGGTCATTGCGTTTTGCCTCAAGACTGCGTTTTGGTCATTGCGTTTTGCCTCAAGACTGCGTTTTGGTCATTGCGTTTTGCCTCAAGACTGCGTTTTGGTCATTGCGTTTTGCCTCAAGACTGCGTTTTGGTCATTGCGTTTTGCCTCAAGACTGCGTTTTGGTCATTGCTTTGCCTCAAAGACTTGCGTTTTGGTCATTGCGTTTTTGCCTCAAGACACTGAGTTTTGCCTCAAGACACTGTCGTTTTGCCTCTGCGTTTAGCTAATTGAAGACCTTATTGCGTTTTGCCCTAGGATGAGACTCTGTACCATTCATTTATTGGTTGGTTTTGTGACTCACAGAATTGACTGCGTTTTGTCCATGAAAAACCTTGTTTTGAAGAACCTATTCCCGAAAAAAAAATCGACCTCTCCCGCGACGCATCAGGTGGCTTTGTTGGACAGAAACTCTGGCAAAATTTCTTCTTCACTGCGTTTTGTCTCAAAACAAATCATTAACCTAAACATTAAACTTGAACTTAAAAGACAATCAATTCACAACAAACAAACCTTAAACACAATCAATTACTCACTCACGGTTTTCTATTGATTTTGTAAAATCCCGTTAATTCATTTATCGGTTTTAATCATAGACGTGTAAAATCCCATGAACGTGAATTGCATACAAGACCACAACTTCAATCACATTATATCCACTTAAGATCCAACAACTTTCACACTTCATAATTCATAACCATTCATTCATCATGTCTACTCCAGTCAATACATCCTCAACAGATAGTCAAATGCACAACAATATCATGGCAGCTGGTTCAAAAGATCGTCCACCAATGCTTGGACCAGGAAGATATTCACAATGGAGATCACGTTTTCTACGGTACATTGACACGAAACCAAATGGTGAGGGACTGAGAAAAAGCATACTATCTGGTCCCTACGTGCCATCTACTGTACTAGTTCAAGCTGTTGCTGCAACGGAAGGTAATCCTGCAATACAACAACATACAACAATTGAAACAGTATTGAACATGACTCCAGAGAACAAAGAACACTTTCTGTCTGAAAAAGAAGCAATTTTCTTGCTTTTAACTGGTATTGGAGATGATATCTATTCCACTGTTGATGCTTGTAAAACAGCGAATGAGATGTGGATAGCCATTGAAAGGCTACAACAGGGTGAATCATTGAACGTACAAGATGTAAAGACCAATCTGTTCTGGGAATTTGGGAAGTTTACTTCTCGAGATGGAGAATCAATGGAGTCGTATTACTCACGGTTTTATAAACTGATGAATGAGTTGACAAGGAACAACTTGCAAGTTACTACAATGCAAGTGAACGTTCAATTTCTTCAACAACTTCAACCAGAATGGTCAAGATTTGTGACGGTTGTCAAGCAATCAAAAGAAATAGACACCATCTCATATCACACACTTTTTGACATTCTGAAGCAGTATCAAAATGAAGTTAATGATATCCGTGCTGAGAGAATAGCCAAAAGTGCAAATCCATTAGCACTTCTTGCGGCTGCTCAACCATATTCAGATAATTACTATCAAGCACCAAAACCTCAAAGATCTAATGCAACATCATCTTCTACAAGACCTAGTGCATCTACCAGACACAAAGGCAAAGAGATCGCCAAACCAGTTACACCTCAATCTGAGTCAGTGTCTGAAGAAGACAGTGATCCTGAACAAGCTCAGAGGGATAAGGATATGCAAAAGAATTTGGCACTCCTTGCAAAGTATTTCAAAAGGCTCTACAAACCTACCAACAACAACCTTCGAACTTCTTCAAACTCCAGGAACAAGACTGAAGATACCACACCAAGGTATAACAACGACAATCAGTCAGGGCAGTTTGGGAATCAAAGGACAATGACAGTTGCTGGGTAATATAACTCAGCTTATTTTAAGTCATTTACAGCTTTTACTTTCAGCTTTGTAACACTTTCAAGTTTTAATGCAACTTTGAGCAGTTTAAGTACTTTCATGCCAAGTTTCTTCTAATTGTGTCGTTTTTTGTAGTTCAAAAAGCTATCAGTACAGCTTTATTTATAAGCTGTTTTCATAAGTAAAACGTAAAAAGTAACTAAGTAGTTAATATGAGAAAATCACAAAAATCACTCTCAATACACCACAACTTATTTATTGGATGATAAGCCAGTTCTGGATATGATAAGCCAGTTCTGGATGGGCTTATGGACTCTCACTAGCTTGTTTTATACAAGCTAGAGCTTGTAGATTCTTTGTTTCGACCCTGTTTTGAGCAAGGGTATTGTAAGTTTCTCTTTTTCTTATTTTTCCTATTTACAGCAGAACTGCTTATAGTGCTTATTTGTTACTTATGTTTACTTATTTGTGCTTCATCAGTATGTTTAGTGCTTATCTTGTTTAGTTGTTAGTCTAAAAATAGTTTGTATCACTTTCTTAGTTAGTACTGTTAGTGCATTTAATAAAACTGTTAGTTTTGAGTTAACACTGTTAGACAAATTTGGCTTATTTAAATGCTTATTCTTGATTAAAGTCTGCTTATAAGTGTTTTAATTTGTTATTTGATAATCTGTTTTTAATCAGTTTGAAATAAAAATGATTTTTGGAAATTTTAAGGGCTGTTTTGAACAAGCAGTACTAACTCCAAGTTAGTACTGCTGGTTCATTTTCTTGGATTCCAAAGGTAGCAGTACTAACTTAAAGCCAACAGTACTAACTCCAAGTTAGTACTGTTAGTTAAAACTGTTAGTACTGGTGGTTCATTTTAGCTTATCAGCTTATTATTTCTGCTTATTTCAGATTTCCTTAGCTTTTTAGAGTAGATTAATCCTTTTTTGTCTTTAGGAGTAAGCTTATTTAAGCTTATTTTCCTTTTCAAAGTATTTTCAAAAGTTTATCAGTTTGTAACTTTTTAGTTTATTCTACATTCTAGTTTATTGCAGTTGCTTATTCTTATGTCTAAATGCTTATTAGTGTTAGTTAAATATCTGTTTTAGCTTATTTGCTTATTTCTTGTTTCATTGTGTTTTATTAAAGCTAGCAGTACTAACTTATAACTAGCAGTACTAACTCCAAGTTAGTACCGTTAGTTAATACTGGTAGTACTGTTGTTAGTACTGCTGAGTTTCTCCTGCTTTGCTTGCTATAATTGCTTTTTGATTTTGCTTATTTAGAGTTAGTTTAGCTTATTTGATTTGTCTTCAGCTTATTTGAGCTCTTTATGTCTTAGTGTAAAAGTTTTAAGTGTTTTTACCATTTCTAGCTTTTATTTTTTTGTTCCAGCTTATTTTCTTTGCTTATTTTTATGTGCATTTGCTTATTAGTATTAGCATTCAATCATTCCTTGTCATATTCAAACACCAATCATCAATCGTCTTTCGATTTTCCATTTCTAGCCTCGTTGGGACATAACGACCCGGAGACACCCTATGCTACTTCCGGTTTTCTTGGTCTCGCGGATTCTGATCCTTGAGTTTATTCCTATTTTGTATTTACTGGTATATAAAAAGGAGTCCAATTTACGCGAGTCAGTTCCTTTAACTGCAGAATGACGGAGGAGATTGAGGTTGATTGTGAGTTGAGAACATTTAAAGATACAGCCCCATTAAATTTAGGGGCTCAATCTTTTAGTATAATAGATAACATAAGATATTTAGTTTTAAAAAAATAAATAATATAAACTTCCTAATTTGTTTATACAAATCCCCCCCCCCCCTTCTTTAGGATTTGTTTTTATTTTTGTTATTTTTTTATTTAACTTCCTTTTATTTATTAATATTTACGATATAAAGAGTTAAGGTTTTAAGTAAAATATTATGCATTTCTAAAATATAAAACACTTGTTTTCCCCCTCTTTGAGTTAAATGGGCGGCCATATGGTGGTGTTGATACACCAAATCTTTTATTTTTGTAGCAAATGATATTTTAGGAAAAGAGTGTAAAAAAGTTTAATCAAATATTTAGTAATCTCCTAAAACAGTAAAAAGATTTTGTCCCCCTCCTCTCTACCCCTTTATAATCGACCATATTCACCCCTCCATCACCATCATTCTCTCAAAAAATCTTACTCCATAATTGTATTATCCATAGAGTTGCAAGGAAAATAGGAGTAGGTAGTTTCTGATTATTTATTCAAACCTTTTGTGTTCTTCGTGTGGTTTTGATTTTTGATTTCTTGGTGTTTGTTTCTGTTCCTTGTCTCCATTCTCCAATCCTGTAAGTAATCATGTCTCTTTTTGAATTCATTCTTGGTGTTTTCATGATTACACATAAGTTTTATTCATAAAATCATAAAGTGTAAAAAGAAGAAATCATGTAGTTATGAATTTGTTAATTGGTAAATTATGTAATCTGATAAATATGGCTTAATTACATGTTTTGAAATCCTAGATGGTCATTAATGATGTTATTAAAAAAAACTACATAATTAGAAACACTAGGATGAGTTTTGGTAAAAGAATGGTTAAGGAATTTGGGTTTTAATTCGGGTTTGTTTGCTGTTTATGGTCATTGTCAAATTTAAGGTCATGTTCACACGGGGTATATCTTGATATATATAAATAAAATTGGTTTTAACATGATTCTTGAGGCCTAAAGTTAAATTCAAAGTGTCTAGTTTCTGGAAAATCCGGCCTCATGCTAATTGGAGGTCGGGAAGGTTGATTTTTAGATTTTATAAGATTAAGTGTCGAATCTGGAATTTCTATCCGAAAATTCGGTTGTAGTATTGATTGTAATTCTCTAAACCGTAAGGAGTTAGCCTCTAAAATTTTATTTGGTATATTCATGATATTAGCTACATCCGTAATTTCTTTCCGAATTTTCTGAGTTGTCTAAGTAGGGTTTTTATGCGTCAACTTTTCAAAGGTTCTTCCAGGTCAAAATTGGGGTCATTTTGGGTAAAGGGTCAAAAGGGATACTTAAACCATGAAATAAATTAAACCAATGAATCGCGGTGTCTAGAATATGTAAGAACCTTTGTAATTATTGGTGTAATTTTTAGAAGCTGTTTTTTATGGGCATTTATGGATGGAAAACTTACCTTGAATAAAGTAGTTCACAATCTGCATTTTTGGAAACCTTAATTAGGTCAAGTAAACTTTATTTATGATAAAATCAAATGTAAAACTTAGAAATAAGCTAGATTAATATATGTCATGTCATGGATTTTGTAGATTGGTGAAGATGGTTTTGATCTTTTGTCTTTCGTGTTAGTTCTCTCCGTTGCTTGTTTGTTAATTGGTACTCATATGCCGTCCTGTTTAGTAAGGACACTTCATTCTCATTTGTTTGGCTACGTCGATCTGTTTGATATTCGTTTGATTTATTCGTTTTTTTTACTTTGATTTGCTATCCGTAATCATGACTTCGTTTGATGTTAACAATCCGTTGGATTCAATATTCGTTTGTATGAATCTGTTGGTTCTTGTTTGGAATATGCTACTAGATTCGTTTCCATATTTAGATTATTCGAAACTTGTTCACTTATATCTTTGCTTTAATCTTGCCCGAGCTATTTGTAATTGTCTGGAGGTGTACCATGACCATGTCATTATTGCACTAATGGCATGCACCTATCCGGGGCGGTGTGATTCGTCTCGGCGTTCCTTTGGTATGTGACACTATTATGATTTGAATTATATATGTTCGTATACCTCACCATAGTGCTTTGTATATGGATATAACTTTGTTTTGCAGGGCGCATTATGGTATGCATCCTAAGTAGCTTTTATTCCATTCAGTTCAGGTGAAGGGTGTGTGTGTGCAAATACACCCCATATCATATTTGGTACATCAGGAGTTGCTTGCTTGTGTACATTTGATTATGTGGCTATTTGATTATATTTGTGTAAGGGTCTATTCATGTATCATAATTAGACATTTGTTGAGCTCGTGGGCACTCCTTTGTTATCCTTAATTCTTAATTATCGCTTATTATTTCGTATGACATTTGTTAAGCAGATTCTCGTGATCCGAGTCTTTTATCTTTTATCTATCCGTTGTTGTTTATTATTTATCTGTTCAATGAGGTTACTCAAGCCGCCATTTTCTTTTACCGTGACAGGTACTAAGCAGGAAGGAAGCTGGATATGCTGATGAGTGTAGGAAGCTTCTAGAGGACCAACCTTTGATAGTTTTCCCATTGTTTTGGATTTATATTTAAGACCCCCCCCCCTTTCGTTTTTAAAGATTTCTTCATTTATTACCTTGTTGGAAATTTAGTACTTGTGGGAGTATTTGTTTCCTGACTTAGTATTTTTATTTTATAACGTCTTCCGCAATGCGTTATATGTTTGATTATGACACCATAAGTGACTCTGGTTCTTTATCAGAGCGGGATGTTACAATTATGGCATCAGAGCCGGGTTGAGCCCTGTAGAACCTAGGTTATGACCTGTGAGGATTGGGTAGACATTAGACTTCCTTTTGTTATGATCGCTCCTTTTGTATTTTGATCTTAACTTTAAATTGTCTTCGTTGTTTCATTCGTTGACCGAGTATTTTCTTCGACCAAGGATCAGGCCGCTAACTCTTCAGGTACCGTTTCGGGAACTCTCTTCTTAAATGGTTATGTTGTTTTGTCTTATTTGATACGGGTGCAACACATTCTGTGATTTCTGTTTCAATTGCTAAGCACCTTAGCATCTTCCCTACGCAACTTAATTTTACCTTCTCGACATCTACACCTATGAAAAGTCTGACCATGAATATCAGAACTGTCCACTTCATTTTGATGATAAGATTCGTTTTGCTAATTTGCTTACCTTATAACTGAGTGACTTTGATATTAGTCTTGGTATGAATTGGTTGGCTGTTCATCGCGCCCCTATCGTTGGTCATACCAATCGTGTCATCTTTGGTGATCTGGATAACCCTAAATTCATCTACCTATTTCAATTTCGAGGACGAAATTTTCTTTTTAGAGGGGAAGAGTTGTAAAACCCAAAAATTTGAATTTCATTTCATTTTGTTAATTTGAAATATAACCTAAAGTTTAATAATAAGTATTTGGTATTAAAACCTTAGGTTATAATTAATTGTGTATTATTAAGTTATAACATAAGATATTTAGTTTTAAAAAAAAAAATAATATAAACTTCCTAATTTGTTTATACAAATCCCCCCCTTTAGGATTATGTTTTTTATTTTTGTTATTTTTTTTATTTACTTCCTTTTATTATAAACCTATTTTAAGAAATAAGAGTAAAAGATTTTAAGTAAATATTGTGTAATCTTCAAAAATCCTCACGCACATTTATAATACGATATGCATTCATTATCAACACAAAGTCATGAGTACCCGAATGACCAGAGATCATCCATTAGAACAATTCGTGGAAATCCACCATGCCATTTCAAACAAGACGACAACTGCCACAGATCCTGAAATGTGTATGTTTCGCGCTCACGGTGAGTATTGGTGAACCGAAGACATTAAGGAGGTAATGGCTGATTCGCATGGATCGAAGTAATCAGTAATGAACTTTAACAGTTTCGACCAGACTAAAACCTGAGAACTAGTCGAAAAACATTTGGCAAGATGATTAAAACCTAAAGTGGGTTATGGAAGAACAAAAAAAAAGGAAGAAGGATTAGACGTGTAATTCGCAACAAAGCACGACTTGTAGCTAAAGGTTATGCTCAGGAAGAGGGTATTGATTTCGAAGAATCATTTGCACCAGTTGCTCGCTTAGAAGCAGTTCGGATTTTCGTTTCCTACGCAGCACACAAGTCTTTTCTAATCTATCAGATGGACGTGAAAACGGCATTGTCTTAAGTTTGTAGAAACATGTAATTAATGATCTACCCAAGAACAAGAGAAAGAGATGGGTTGTGATGGATGGAATGAAATTAATTGTATTATGTGTGTGTAAAATGTGAAAAAGAAAACAACCAACCCCTCCCAAGGCTAGGAGAGGACTTATATATTTAACATGATGGCCGGCCTATGGGCAATGATGTGCTTCCATGGGCCTTGGCCGAGAATTAGCTTCTATACTTAACATGACACAAACTACAGCTAAAGAACCTATTACAACTGGAAGTGACCTACACTATTTGTGTTTCCAACAATCCCCCCTAAGGGAGGTATCAGACATCATTTAACAAAACTATTAGCTACATACAATGCTTTTCCTTTAGTCTTTTAGCTCGTCCTTTTGACATTCTCCTAGTGAGATGTTGTAGTGATCAATGATTCTAGATTGAGCTTGTTCTTGAACTTATATTTTACATTGGGTGATCTTGAGCATCTAGAGATCATCAACCAAGCACAATCTCTTCGCTATCTTAAAACATTAGCCATCTGTGGATTTGTGATTTCTGAACCGAACATGCTCATACCTTTCTTAATGTATGTCTTGAAAAACATTAATGCGACGTTCCATTCTAGAGATTCGTTAACTATAATACTTGTCATTCGTAAAGACGTCGTTTATCAAAGTAGTAGAAGTCTTTTGAAATATGTATTTTAGCTTATATTGAATCCTTATGTTTGGACTATCTGGTTATGACATGTGGACTATGGATCTAGTATGAGTCCGCTAGGATTAGGAACCTCCACTCCCATCTTTAAATAGAAATGCATAAAAACATTGGCAATAAAAGCGGAGGTACGAATATGGCTTTGTCATTCGCCCCAGGTTTGGGTGGAGATACCTCAAATCCTGTAAAGGATGACTAAGACAAGAGAAGATCAATTTAGAATGAATCGTTCTTGATAGGATTCCAGCTGTAGTGTTGAATCTTCTAACACATAATAATATATTCATCGAACATAGCGAAGTTCTCATTATCGGAACGTCCACAAAGCAACAACACGATAAGAGTGAACCAGTGAGTACTATCTCACCGATTGATAGTAGAAAACGAAATTGATAATCAATCGACGGTCACTGCCTAAAGTGGTTTTGTGACACAGTTGAGAGTTTTTAAAGCAATTCAAAATTCTTTAACCGTTGATCCAACCTGGAACAAGTTTGATTCCATAAAGAAACGCACCATTGTTGCTTTCCAGTTGTCACCAAGCTTGAATTCATAAGAATCGCACATTCACCTACCATGAGCTAGTTGGATGTTGTGCTCAAGCGGATTTCCATCTTCAATTGTGAATCCTAAGTATCACTCGGATGTTCTGACAAAATCACAAGGATCTTACGTAGGACACTAATGAAATTACTTGATATTCACATTGTGTGACATAACAAGCTAAATTATGACAAGTGTCCTAATGAGATTAATGGATTGAAACTCTTTGGCTCTAACTCAATGTGCCCTTTAAATTTAGTGATCCGAGGCTGATCTGAGTGCCACCTTTTCAATATCAGACTAACTCCAGAAAAAAAAAGTGAGAAAGCAATAGAAAATGAGTGTATCTCCGTGAGTTAGAAACAAGAGTCTTTTGAGAGACCTTGAGTGGCTAGGGAGGGTTGTGCATAGCGTCACTGGGTCCATGACTGTCTTCAATGTCGGACAACATCTTAGTATTTTCGACAGATTATGTATTGACCCGGTTTTTGCCTAAGTGTATGGAGGGCTTCTTTCTTTACACCCTTTATCCTTACATTTCTTTTTCATTCTTCAACCCCTTCAATGCTTACCGAGACTTCATAACTAACACCTTGTTGGGTTTGTTCCAGTGTTAGCTCCATCTCAGTCGGCATTATTCTTGATTCTCACTTTTTCTCCTTTTGTATCATACCTAAGGACTTCTACACTAACTAGTGGATATCCCTGGGTAGATCCCTCCGGTTCTGGTTGGATCATGAGATTTTTTATACCTATACCTAACCACCTTATAACTCCATTAATGTAAGTACATGGTCGGTCTTTTAGGTATTCCATCACGATCAAAACCAAAATCATTGAAAAGTTCAATCAAAGTGTTTGATATAAATATCAAAAGATTTACACTTTGAGAGTTTTTTATCATCACTAAAAGCTCCCCCTTAACATGTGCATCGTAATCGTAGTACATGCTAAGTGTGGAGTGCATTGAGTCCATTTTATTTGATCACATCTTTTAATACAAGTTAGATCCATGTTAATTACATTTTCTCCCCTTATCCAAAATGTTAACCCCTTGATATTTTGGATATCAATTGATTAACCTTTCGGGGAAAAATGTTATATAGCTATCTATAAGGAACATTTTAATGCTCCCCCTCAATGTATGAGGGTATATAAGATAGTGTTGAGTACAATAAGTTGAAATTTTTTGAATTTACTAAGAAATTCTTGAAAATTTTGTACTCGAGCACTCCTTAATATCACCATAAAGTCTACGCTAATTATTAACATATTCACATGTTTATTATATACTAAGATTTGACCTGAATGATGAGAACGTCATATGATGAAATCATATGGTCCTTTATCGTAACCGTAGGTCTCCTTCGTACAATCTCCAGCCAACAACCTTTTCTAAGCTCCTCATTAACCTTCTTTCTTTTAATAGGTTTTCAATCAGATCTATTTCTGTTCAAGCACTCTTTAACATGGCTTCAACTTTCTTTTTAAGTTACGAAAGTCTTTGCTTCAAACTTCGAGTATGAAACAGATTCAGATACATATGTAACTTGAGCTTGTGAGGTTGGTGATGTCGGTGTTGAAGTTGTCTTAGCTTCCCCCTAAACCAGCAATCCTTTCTTGAGTAGATTCAGAACTTTCTTGCAAACCGCATCAAGCAGTCTTGATGTATAAAGCCCAGATATCCGAAGTGCACAGTTAACCCTTTCAAGAATTTGTTACCGCAACACCAAAGTCAATTAAGTCCCGGATGAGCGCATTTCTCTCTTTAGGATAGTGATGATATATCTTGTAACACCAAAGTCAATTAAGTCCCGGATGTATACAATTAATCCCTCTAAGTAGTCGAAATGATAACACTTAAGTCAGCTAAGTCCCAAATGAGCACATTTCTTCCTACAGGATAGTGACTATCTAAAGGAATCATCATACCTATGTGTACCTCTTTTATCAAATATTTCTACTCATTTTAAGAATAAGCTTAGTGATTGACCGTTTGAGGAAGCATTAATTGAATCAGAAAGAACTTTTCTCACGTTTTAAATAATTATACTCCTAACACTTCCCCCTGGGGACTCAAATGATGCATACTGGCTAATGACGAGATGTCTCTTCCACCATGTGATTGAAATAGTGCACCCGAAAGATTCAAAACGGCCTAAAATCAAAAGAAGCTAACCTCAAAAGACAAAAGAAGCTAACCTCAAAAGAAGGCCAAGGACACTATCAAGTATACATCTACTCCTTCCCCCTTGCTGGTTTTGACACGTCGGAATCAGCAAAACCTTATACGCATACATATTCGAGATCGTGTTTGAAGAATTATTAAGCTTAAATCTATTCCGTGAGAGTCAACTTCAAGGCATTTAAAACTATGAAAGTATTTCCAAGCATTCCTAAGTCTTTTACAAACTATGAGGTGTTGGCAATATTGATCGTCTGTAGTTTAAAGCCTGAATTCACTAAGTCTCAAATTGCAAATAAGTCCATAAAGATTTAAACAAATGACATCTAAAGCTCTTGTAGTTAATATAAATTAACTCCCCTTGAAATTGTTATCCGTCATTATCCAAAACTTTATCCATTATTTCATGACTTATTTTGAAAGACTGTTTTAAAAGATTATTGGATGACACTTTCTCCCCCTCAAATAATGACCCGTTTTCTATTTAAAGAGCTGTTGTCATTGAGTGAGTGGTCGAATTGTCTTTGAAAATCTTTTTGTGATTACTGAAAACACTGATTCATTGTTAAGACAACTGTTTACCAATAAAAATAAGATTTCTCTTATTTTGACAAATAAATGCACTGAAACGTACACTTATTTGATATAGGAAGCACGGGTTGTGATGCAAAGTAATCACAAGCCTTTGCATGGTCATAAAGTAGACCATGCCCGAGAATAAATTCCCGTTGTTAGGAACAACTGTCTTTTAGACGACATGTTTTCCTCAAGGTGAAAAGCGGGTTACTATCTGAAATAATAGCAAGCCATTTGGCATGTTTTGAAAACATTTGAAACTTCTGCTCGAACTTCATTTACAGGCTTGTATCATTGTTGAATGACATTTCTAAGACCGTAAATGTTATCGATTTCAGAAGACATGCCATTGTAAAACTTCTTTTTGTATTTTTCTCATTTTTTAATTTTGTACTTTGTTTTTGAAAAGTTTATATAAAAGAAAATCTTTTTGGTTTTTCTGATTTTATATTTTTCTCTTTGTTTTTATAAAATTTTATAAAAATAAAAATGAAAATAAAAATCTTTTTGTGTTTTTATGATTTTAAGTATTTACTTATTATACAGGATATTTGAATAGGTACCACCACTATTCATCAACTTCATCTGCCAATTGTTTCAGAGTATCCGGCGAGAAACTCCGCATTCCCAGCTTGTTGATAAGAAATTCAATTCTTTCTCGGCCAAGAGCTTTAGTGAAGATGTCCGCCAATTGATACTCCGTATTGACAAAGTAAAGTTCGATCACACCATTCTCAACATGCTCCTTGATGATGAAACTGATGACTATATGCTTGGATCTGAATTTGAACGTTGTTGCAGCATAAAAGCAAATCGTTTTGTTATCACAGTACATTGAATTTTATTGAATCCAAAGCCATAGTCGGTAAGTTTGAGCTCATCAATAGGACTTGACACAATCAACCGACAAAAGCAATATATTCAGCTCCGTACGGATATCGCAGCGCTTTTCTGCCTATATAGACGACCACTTACAATCTATCACCAAAATTGTATACTGCACAGATGTCTACGGCGTGATCATGACTACCACATATCCACATCTGCAAATGTTTTAATGCAAATGAAGAATCCTTCGGGATACAAAGACCCGATGTACGGTTCCTTTTTAGAACCGAAAGATCCTTTAACCGCATTTTAAGTGCTTTCGGTAGGCCAGCCTGATACCGGCACCCATCAATAAGTAAAATTAATATGATCAGGTCTACTGGCTGTAAGATAAAGGAGGGTGCCAATCATACCACGATAGTGTGATACACAACTATATATAGTAATACACAACTATATATAGTATACCATATAGAATTAGATTTGCCAAAACAAGAAAACCAAATATTTGCCTTGTACCAATGGCTGCTGCTTCAAAGTTTAGCATCAAATCCCAAACAAAATCCATTAGCTTGCCTTGCAGATCACATCCAACCATTTTTCGAATCGAAGAACTGCTCAAGAAGATCAAAACGACATCATCAGAAGCAGTATATGCAGATGCAATCTGCAGTAGTTTATCCCAGATGACAACATTGTACAAATGTATGGACAATCTTCTAACTTCATCAACCATCCAAATTTTGACGTCAAGCGAACAAAACAAGAAATGGGTCGATGAGTTGGTAGACGAATCTGTCAAATTCTTGGATATAGGTGGCAATGTAAGAGATATGCTGTCTGAAATAAAGGATCACAATAGAGATCTTTATTCTGCTCTAAGAAGGAGAAAGGGAGACTCGAATATCGTAAATAGTGTCATGAAATACAATTGTTTCAGAAAGAAAATGAAAAAAAATGTTAAAGGGTTGGTTGCAAATTTGAAGCAAGTTGATAACATGGTCACAGGTTTTGGATCAGTGGTAGTTGAGTCAGATAACCACCAGCTTGCAGCAATGATCAGGGCGGTAGTAGGAGTTAGCAAAGTAACTATTATGGTTCTAGAGTCTTTGTTAACGTTCTTTTGTGTTCCAGTTTCGAAGCCAAATAGATGGTCCGTTGTGGTGTCAAAGTTGACACACAAAGGTAGGGTGGCCTGTGAGGAGCTACCGGAACAAGGGGTTGTGAATGAATTTGAAAGCATTGATGCCGCACTAAACGTTCTATGTAAACACAACTCGTCATGTGACCCGAAAAATGTGCACATTGCACAATGTAGATTGGAGACATTGGAAGCTGAGATTGAAAGCATAGAGAGTGGGCTGGAGAGCGTGTTTAGGTGTTTGGTCCAAACCAGAGTTTCTCTGCTTAATATCATCTCCCAGTAAAAATCAAGTCACTGAAATAGGTAGTTAGGAATCAAAGTCATGCACAGGCATCAAACACTACAACATTTGCTATATTCCCCAGCGACAAATCCGGGGTATCCCGGGCGACTTGTCGCTGGGGATACCTTTCCCGGGCGACATGTCGCCCGGGATAAGTGGAACGGAATAGCTCGAATGGGATTCCTTCCCGGGCGACATTCCCGGGCGACATCGCCGGGCCCACACAGTTTCAGTCAAACAATTAAGTGCCACGGTGGAAGGTATTCCCGGGCGACATGTCGCCCGGGATACAAAAATTAATTAATTAATTAGTCATAATCCCGGGCGACATGTCGCCCGGGAAAATGTTAAAATAAGTTTATTAAATAAATTAATAATGTGAATCTCGGGCGACATGTCGCCCGGGAAAGATTTAAATATATATTTTCCTTAATCTTTCCCGTGCGACATGTCGCCCGGGAATATTTTTTGAATATATTTTTTTTAATATTCCCGGGCGACATGTCGCCCGGGATAGTTTTAACAAATATTTATTTAAACTAATCCCGTGCGACATGTCGCCCGGGAATAGTTTTTGAATATATTTTTTTTAACATTCCCGGGCGACATGTCGCCCGGGATAGTTTTAACAAATATTTATTTAAACTAATCCCGGGCGACATGTCGCCCGGGAAAAGTCTGCAAATTTTTTTTTTGCAGCCTGCACAGCAGGCGATTTCCAGATTTTTTTCCGGAATTTTTCCGGAAAAAATCTACCAAAACTCAAACCTGTATAAACCAATATAGAATCTACCCAAATACATTACAACTTGTACCGAAACACAATACGATCAACGCATTTGATATAATAAAGCTAAATACGACAAATTCCGAATAAACACAATATAATTCTACAAAACGGGTGAGAAGTCACAAGACAACGTCTTTATCCGCAAGATACAAGTCAATATTCAATTAGATAACATGTTCTAAACGTACGGGGAAACAAATATTCACATAAGGGTCGCCAATATATACTTCAAGACACAAAATAGCATATACTTACCCAAAATCCCCTAACTATCGTCCTCATCCTCGCCGCCGTCCTCATCATCTCCTGGCTCATCATCCCCGCACCCGCCACTCCCGCTGCCACCACCGTACTCAGGTTGTGACTCAAATTGATTAAGCATCTGTTGAAAACTTGTCCGTACTCCTCAATAACCTCATGAACATGTTCCACTGTTTCGTGAGCTGCTTCCTCCTTTCTTTTTGAGCCTAGCGATATCGGTGGAGTGCGTGCTTTGAGATGGGGGAGGAATGACCGTGCCCTGTCCTGGCAAAACCCGTCCAACACCGGGAATGTGCCCCCGCTGCTTGCCCCCGCGAACAATGGCCATGATCTCATCCTCAGTGTAGGGCACACCCGTGGGGGTGTTGGAGCCTAGACCCTGTAGCCTCAGCATCTCATCCTATGTAGTCACAAAAACACAAGATAGTTAATATATTAGTCGGGTCAATATATTATTTCTCGACAAATCATTAAAGTGCGTGTTTTGGAACAAAACTTACATAAAGAGCTTTGTCCTCGGGGTTCAAGAATACGCCACCAACAGTATGTGTCAAGAAGAAGGTGTGGATCAGCGACGGGTACTCTCTAGTAGCTGAGGTCTCCATCTGCACATACACATGTATATAAGATGAAACAAATTAAAAACGACAAATCACAACACACCAAAGCGTTAATTATATATATATATATATATATATATAAAAGAATGATATATAGTATGTAAAAAAATTATAATATTTATTACATGCAAACTCGGAGGCGGCAATAGACCGGGATCCCTGTCGGCACACGACCTTGCTCTTGTCCCGTTTTGTTTTATTATGGGCAGCCCGGGCAAGGTTCTTGGATCATTCCAAAATGCAAGCTGCGCATCCCATTTTTGATTTACCTCAGAATGTTCGCAGGAGACGTCCGCTGTCTGAGGCCTCCAGTTCATAAGTTCCCGTCCTCTTTCAGAACCCTATATCTTTCTTTGAGAGCACCTTCTTGCATTGTAGATCTTTTGCAGTGCTGCGGGATGCCCCATAGTTTGTGCCATCGTCGGATTCCATGTGGGGACGGCAGTCAAACTGATCTGCAATCAATACAACAAAGACTGAGTTAGAGATATAAATTATATATTATCAAATTGGTTATTTATTATATGATATAAATAAATAAACAAATTTAGATAAATATACACAATTAAATAAATGAACACGATAATGAAATAAACATAAAAGGATAATGAAATAACTGACCCCAATCTTTGTCACGATCGCCGCCTTCCGCTCTGTCGGGACCTTTTGCAAAGAAGGATAGTACAAAGGCATCTCCTTAATGAGCTCTCCAAGGTAGTTAGACCAATGAGACGCATGGTCACCGAGAGGCATCATGGTCTTTTTGTCGTCCTACTCAAACAGGATCGGTACGGGGCCTTTGTCATCAGTGATCTTCTTTAACCCGAGGTTCCGGGTCTCCTGGCGGGTATGCAGCGTGCCCGCTTTCCTTCCACCCAAATTGGGTTTTCGAGTGCCTTTGCCTGCAAAATCAAGTGAGTGATAAAGTCATAAAAATTCAAGGCAAGCAAATTCAATGTATCAAATTTATGCTTGTATTACAATAATCCAGAAATTCTTACCTCGGTTAACGAAGCAACCCCCGCAACCGGTGGGTATATAGTGTGTAGGGGGACGATCATCACCGCCACCGTCACCGTCGTGGCCCCGTGCAACATCTGCCGACATTTGTATAAGTACAATTAGGATAACATATATAAATTCATGAACAAAATAATATAAGCATGCACACATCCAAATACATACATATCCAAATAAATATACACATTTACACAATCCACAACAATTTCATTCATTCATTCAAATATATAAGTGTCTTTTGCAAGTTATAACTCAAGATCAATCTTCTTTTTCACTAGAATAAACAACAACTACACCATCATCATCATCATCAACAATGACGAGGTCTTCATCATCAGAATCTGCTAAATCCTGAGGAAGGGCGTCTTTATCATCAATAATATCATCGTCTTCGTCAAGATCAATGATATCTGGCGGTGCGTCAACCTCCGTTGATTGACCATCTATATGCAAGGTCACATTATCCAAGTCATTCAAACTAGTAAAAAGTGGGAGATCAGATGAGTTGTCAAAATGTATAACATCAGGATCTTCCTCTACCACGATGACACCCCCGTCCGTAAACTTTTTATGATTCACATGTTCGACAACCTTCCAGTGGGGTTTTCGTCTGGTCATATCTTCAAGGTAGAAGCATTGTTTGACTTGTGTTGCAAGAATGTATTGATCATCTTTAAACGCCTCACCTTTTGTTAAGATTTGTGTCATGTTGTTTCTAAGGACAAGATGTTTGACTTTACGTCCTTCGTTGCTAGTGTCAAACCACTTAACTCGGAACAACACAACTTTAAACGACAAATACGAAAACTCGAGGATTTCTTGAAGCTGACCATAATACATTTCTCCGTCCTTCCCACCAGGCGAACAAATGCCGCTGTTTTGAGTTGTGCGACGTTCATCGCGGCTGTGCACGACAAACCTCACACCGTTGACTACGCAAGAGTTGACTGAGATTGGAGTCGGTGTTGGTCCACAAGCCAAAGCGAATAACTCGCTGGTTGCGCTAACACCTGGGTCATTGTCTACGTGACGTTGACGGATCTATGAAGAAGATAGGATTAGATAGAGAACACAAAATATGATATCGTTATTTTTACAGTTAAGTACACAAAATAAGTCTAATTTTACCTGCGACCCAAACCAGTTGGGGAATTCTTCTTTCATGTCTTTGTTAGGAAATTTACTGAAAAACGTTCATGGTATTAGAATAAGTCGTCGAAAAGATAAGTTAAGAAAAAGAAGTTTCAAAATAAAAACGCGTACCTCTTGAACTGGGACCGGTACGTGTCGATTTCAGGACTGTTGTGAAGTACATACCATGTCACTTTCTTCAACTCTTGGGCATCAAACCGAATAACCGACCGTAAACCAATCGATTTACATATTGATCGGAACACCTGAAACTGACACGTTGGGGGAGGGGGATCCACATTACGGTCGGGACGATTAAATTTCGTGGTAACATCCCGAAAATAATGAGAACTGAAAGTCAATGCTTCTTCTGCAACATAACCCTCCGCAATCGAACCTTCCGGCTTAGCTTTATTTCGTACATAACCTTTTAGCTTTTTCATGAATCTTTCAAATGGAAACATCCACCGGGGGCGGATAGGCCCGCCTTCAAGAGCCTCTAGAGGTAAATGGATAACCAAGTGAATCATAATGTCAAAGAAAGCAGGAGGATATATGAGCTCGAGATTGCACAGAATATCGACCACCTTGCTCTGAGCTTTCAACATGTCATCCTCCATCAAAGTTGCAGAGCAGATTTGCTTAAAGAATGAACATAGCTCGATTATTGGTTTTGCAACCTCATCGGGCAAGTATTGCTGAAGTCCGTAAGGAAGTAAACGTTGCATCATTATATGACAGTCATGAGACTTCAGGCCCGTTATATTGGTATCATTATCGGTCACTTTGTGCTTGAAGTTGGATCCGAACCCATCTGGTAGTTTAACTCCTTTGATGAACTGACAAAACTTTTTTCTGTTCTCTGGTGAGAAAGAATACGCAGCCTGAGGCTTCGAGCACTTCCCGTTTTTGGTTTGGCCAAGCCACAAGCCACTTCGAATGCCTAACTTTTTCAAGTCTTGTCTTGCCTTAGCGGTGTCTTTAGATTTGTCATTCATTAACAAAGTGTTCAAGATGGCCTCCAACACATTTTTTTCGATATGCATGATGTCTAAATTGTGTTTTAGTGTAAGAAAAGACCAATACTCAAGCTCGTAAAAAATAGATCGTTTAGTCCAGTTCAGCTCGACAAGAACATTGCGTTTTATCTTCACACCCCCATAACTCGGATGTTTACCCTTCACACGCGTGGGCAATCTAGCAAGTTGAGCCTGGATTTGATCCCGGTCGAATTTTCTAGGAGGATCTCCGTCTTCTATCTCACCATTGAATTCAAGTGACCTCCTCCATTTATGGGGCTTTTTTAAGAATCTTCTGTGGCCAACATAAGCTGTTTTGCCTAACACACGTACAGATGGAGTGTCTTCATTACATGTAGGGCATGCCTTGTAACCTTGCCCACTCCACCCAGACAAACTACTTCGAGCAGGAAAATCATTGATGGTCCATAAAACCATCGCTCTCATATTGAACTTCTGGCCTGTAGCAACGTCTATAGTCTCGACACCTTTCAATGCCCATAAAACCTTTAAGTCATCAATCAAAGGCCTCAAGTAAACATCAATGTCCTTGCCCGGGGATTTAGGGCCCAGAATTAACAACGTCAGCATAAAATAACTCTCTTTCATACATAACCACAGAGGCAGATTGTATGTTGTCAATATCACCGACCACATGCTGTAAGCCTGACTAAGTTTGCCAAACGGATTGAAACCATCAGCAGCCAACCATAATCGAACATTTCTTGGTTCTTTTGCAAAATTCAGATACATGGTGTCAAAGTTCTTCCATGCTCTACCATCAACCGGGGGTGTTTGCCATCCTTACGGGATCCGTTACACTTTCCAGTAGATGCCAAGTATTACCTTTGCAGTGTGACAAGACTTGTACAAACGTTGTTTAGTCTAGGAATGATCGGAAAGTAACGCAACACCTTCTTAGAAACTTTCTTCCCCGGTGTGTTACTGTCTTTCCATCTACTCGTTTTTACCACACGGATACAGAAATGCACATCTTTGTTATTGTCGCCTCGAAATAGAAAGCAATCGTTTTACACAAGCATTGTATCGACTGTACCCGTAAACCCCGATAGTTTTAAATGTTTCTTTATTGATAGTATGACGGTGGGACTTGTTTCCTGTATTGTGGGAAAATTACATGTTGGAAAAAACTATAGCACAAAAAAAACTATAGCATTTCATTGAATATAGAATAAGTCAATTTACCTTTAACCTTAAAATAGGTCAACTTTGCCATAAAGTCTAATCGAGTCACATAGTCACAACCGGGGTACAGCTCCTCGTTGGCACTGGCATATAAATCTTCAAACTCGTTACGTTTAGCTTGATTCGGTTCATTACTTGTCTCACTAATATCTCCTTGAGTTGGCTCATTTTGTTCATTATTCAGAGGAATATAACTAAGATCATTAAGTAACGCTATCATGTTACTCATCTAAGATTGTCTTATATTATCTATTACTGGCGGTGGCGGAGGAAGATTCGGTTCACCGTGGTGAACCCATGTTTTATAACCTGGGTCCCACCCATATCTCGTAATGTGTTTTGGAAGGTTTTGTATGGATACCCACATACTGTTCGACAGACTTCGACCTATGGAACATTTACATTCACCGACAAATTCACTACGGATTTTGCAATCATCGACGAATTTCATAAGACCGGTTTAAAATGCTTTTTCATGACGCTCTAAAAGTGTCCAACTCTTATCAATTACCATAACTGCGTTTTAACGATACAATTAGTTATTATATGCAACTTAATTAAACACATTCAAACGAGGAATACGAGATGTTTTGTTCACCTAGTGCAACTATGAAAGGCAATCCTAACCCACTCTTTGAATGATCGTTCTTATATGAATGCGTTTAACCGATTTACTATTTGAGAAAAATTTCAGCAGCACATTTCCCCTCAAATCCCCAAATATGTGTTTAAAAGAATATTGTAGGTGTAAGGAGATAAACACTGTCGAAATCATCTCAAATAGTAACCATTTATAGCATTCATATTCTAAATGAGACAAAACATTTAAATAATGCTGAGTCCCAAAATCAGGGGGACTTTTCTCGAAGTTAATTTCTAATAAAATTCATTTGTGGTCGGGTTTTCTATAGGATGATTAAATTTAGTGGGGATTTTCTGAAATTATATCACTAAAATCCTAAAATATTGCCTTAAAAATCAAATAATCACTTAAGACTTAATGCGGTTATATGGATATCACATAATAACCCGTTTAATGCATTATAAATGAGCTTTTATGCATCTAAAGGGTTTTGATTGGGAATTTGCTTTTACTTATAAGTGGTTTATAAAGCAAATCCGGAAAACACCTTTAATGCAGCTTATTAGCATTTTATTAAGTGTTTGGATTTGGTATAAACATAATATGTTGTTTATAAGCAAATCCAAACAACCCTTTAATGCTTATAAGCTGTTTAAAAACAGCTTATAAGCTGTTTAAAAAAACAACTTATAAGCATTAAAGGGTTGTTTAACATAATAAATTGTTTATAAGCAAATCCAAACAACCCTTTAATACTTATAAGCTGTTTAAAATCATTATAAGCAAATCCAAACAACCCTTTAACATATATACGTATCCATATTCACAAAACGAGAACATACTGTGGTAACAGCCTCTTTTGGGTCAACGGTACGGCCTTTGGTCTAAACGGGCTCTTGTCTCGATCTTGGGTTGATTTTTTTTTTTAGCTGTACGGGTGTTACGTGGTCGGTGTGGAAAACAAAATTGAAGAAAAAAAGCTTAAAGAAGTTTGCCTCTTTGAGTCAAATACACTTAAGATTAGATTTAAAATGAGTAATTTTAATAAAAAAAACTCCTTATCAACTTGTTATCATTTTGCTAGAATATGGGTTGGTCATGATCGAAAAGCCCAAAACCTATTTACGATAACACAAACAGAACCATACACACTTCACTACATATATGCTGATAAGCATAAGCTGTCAACAGCTTATCAGCTTAACAGCTTATGCTGATAAGCATAAGCTGTCAACAGCTTATCAGCTTATTCCCCACCCAACAACAACAACAATTTCAACAGCTTATTCTAATTTTTCACTTCCAACAACAATTTCAACGCAATTCACAAAAGGATAAAAAAAAAGTAAGAACATAAACGTTCCCTGGCGACATGTTCCCGGGGATACCAAAAGGATAAAAAAAAAATAAGAACGTACAGCCAACTGCCTCGGTCTCGGCTCGTTCTCCTAGCTCGGTCTCGGCTCTCGGCTCGTTCTCGGCTATCTGGTCGTTCTCGGCTCGGCTCTCGGCTCGTCCCTGTTTAAAAAAAATTAACACAATTAAAAACAAATTAATTTTATACTTAAACCAAGCCTTATTATACTTAAACAAAATTAAAAAAAACATACGGCATGTTTAACAAAAAACAAAATCAAACACCACCAATAATTAGAGGGTTAGAAAAGAAATAGAAGAATTATAATTTAGAGGGTTTAGAAAAGAATTATGGTTTAGAGGAGGAGGTGGTGGTGGCGGTACAGTGCTCGTGTGCTCGTGTGAGTGGCGGAGGTGAGTGGTAGTGGGTTCTGTGGTGAGTGGTGGTGGTGGAGGTGGTGGGTTCTGTGGTGGTGGTGGTGGAGGTGCTGGCTGTGGTGGATGAATGTCGCACAGTTTTTTTTGTTATCACTTTTTAATCTCCAAAGTGATGGACCAGATCTATTTTTTGATAGTGTTGTTATCCCCGGCGACATTCCCGGGCGACATGTCGCCGGGGAAAAGTTGTAGATTTTGTCTTGTAGCTAAATTGGCGCGATACTGAAAATTTTCGTGGGTAGAATCCTCGGCGACATGTCGCCCGGGAAAACGTTTAAAAAAAATGTATTCAGTTTTTAATAATTCATTCTTTTAATAATTAAATTTTTTGATAAACACTTTCTCGGGCGACATGTCGCCCGGGAAAAGTTTTTTATTATAAATAATTTATTCAGTTTTTTAATAATTCTGTGTTTTAATAATTAATAATTTTGTTTTTTAATAATATATTTTATAAAATATATAATTATTATTTACAATTATTTTTTATAAAATATATAATCAGTTCGTTTCGGCCGGGTCGGTCCGGTTTCTCGGTTCGTTCCGGTCGGTTCGTATATAATTATTATTTAAAATTATATTTTATAAAATATATAATTATTATTTACAATATTTTTTATAAAATATAAAATCGGTTCGTTTTGGCCAGGTCGGTCCGGTTTCTCGGTTCGTTTCTGTCGGTTCGTATATAATTATTATCTAAAATTATTTTTTATAAAATATATAATTATTATTTACAATTATTTTTTATAAAATATATAATCGGTTCGTTTCGGCCGGGTCGGTCCGGTTTCTCGGTTCGTTCCGGTCGGTTCGTATATAATTATTATTTAAAATTATTTTTTATAAAATATATAATTATTATTTACAATTATTTTTTATAAAATATATAATCGGTTCGTTTCGGCCGGGTCGGTCCGGTTTCTCGGTTCGTATATAATTATTATTTAAAATTATTTTTTATAAAATATATAATTA